>QKYT01000049.1:184121-203423 GCA_003550305.1 Glomus cerebriforme | reverse complement strand
GAATATTTAGGATGTGGTGGGTGTCAGATTTTAACGTTTTATTGTGAGTTACTATGTGAAAATATTTTTTTCGATATTTTTCTTGCCATTTTTAAGTTTCATCACATGACTTAGTATCACAATGTGATTCTTGACGTTTTTGATTGGCAGAATTTTGCTTATTTAATTTTTTTTTTTGCAAATTTTTTCCCCCGAATTTATATAGTAACTTTCTGCCGATCATATGCGGATCAGGTCTTAATATCTTTTATCAATCCATCTTGAAATTATAGAAACGATATTTAAATTACCATCAATGATTCTATATCTAGGAAGTAAAATATTATCATTTGGTTCAATATTAGGATCCATAGAGTTGGTGCTTTAAAAGTTTCTTATATAGACGAAAATTCTTCAGAAGATAAACTAAAAATCTAATTAAAGGTAATTTTATTTATTTTCATTTTTATTTCAGACGAAGGAATGCTACAAGTAATTCTAGCGTAAATACAATGAAAAATTGTAAATGTATACTAGACTAAAACTTTAGCTGAGCCCAATAAAAGCAGGGCCAAGGTCTTATAAAATGCCATCAGATTTTTTGCAGATATATGGGGTTAGATCGTGGGGTTAGATTGTGGGATTAGATCAATAAATGTGGTACTGAGATTCACTTTTTTCCGGAAAATTCTGGTATAATTTTTGCCTATCATATTTTTTGCTCGAAAGTTCTGGCATAATTTCCATTTGGAATAATGGTACAAAAAACGTGAGTGCATATTTTTCAATATTTTTCCTTTTGGCATTTAGAGGTATAGTATTCATTCTACATATTGATTTTCCATCTTTGGGTATTATAAAGATGATTATGAGTAATTTCATTGATCGATTTAACATATTATAATTTAAAAACCTAATTTTCATTAAATTGAGTTAAATGTCTTTTTTTTTTGTATGCAAAGATTTTTGGGAAAGGATCATGTTTTTAAGGTATAAAAGAATCTTGTTTCTTAGCACATTTGTGTTATAGATGCCATCAAATTATTTTGGGATATCATAAATATAATTTTGGATGCACAAATTCATTCAGTTTATATATAATTTACTAAGTAAAGTCCAAAATAATTTGGGATTATACTATATATTTTGGGATTTGGGCAGCATCTATAATTTGTGCGAGATAACTGTTATTTGCAAAAAACTCGCTGATTCAAAATAACTACACTTCAAACATTATTCACTACAAACTTGATCATAAATAAAAATGGCCAAATAAGATTTCATATACAGTACAAGGAAGATAAAGAGGAATAATCTAGTTTTTAAAAAGGAAGAAAGATAAATTATAAGAGAGAAAAAAGTTTAAAGAAATCTTGTTTTTAAATTTAGAAAACAAAAATCCCAAAAAAATGGTTGGTATTTATAAAGTCAAAACATTTAACAAATAGCTCACTTTAGATATCAACTTGCTCATTTGCTCACTCAGATATGCGTGTATGAGGGTCAAAACACTCACTCAGGCATGGTAAAAATATTTATATATATACTTTTTAAAATTTTCATGCCATCTAATTATGTATTGATTCACGATTAAGGGATGGATAAATTTGATGATTAATATAAAAAGATATTAGCATAAGTTGATTCTTTATTATATGACCGAAAAATTACTATTAGTTCTGAGCGGATATCTTTTTTTAGTAAATATTAATGATACGCCTATAAATAGTGAAACATGACTCAATTGACTCACATTTAATTAAGGAGGAGTGGAATAATTTTAAGGATCAACAAGAATTACAAAGACAAATCTATAAACGTCGGGTAGCGCACCCTCGACTAGTTTAGCATTGTCATCATACAAAACACACTCAGAAGCTATTTATACTAGTAGTTTACTTAATCAAAAATCTCCTGAACTAAAAAATTCTAAAGATTATTTTGAACATTATGATAATATTATTAGCCTTAAATATTCAGGTAATTAATTGTTTTAACTAAATGGAATCTTACCAGATTGATATTTCACATTTAAAAATTTTAAATGATGATGCAGGTATATATTAAATTCATTGTTTTTGTGTTGTTTTATTAATTAATAAATATTTAATAGATGTTTGAATTTATTTAATTATTTTATATCGCGGAAAAAAAAATGATTAGTTCCTACAGATTTTTTTTAAAAAAAGATATTTTATCTATATATATTTATGTACTGTATCAGTGTATCTTAAAAAACAATTGTATATATGCATAAAACTTAATCAATTGATTTTTCAATATCATTTGTTTAATGTTATTTTTTTTTAAAAAAAAGAAAAGGGTTGAAAGGGTTGAAACCCTACAAATTTATTGTGATTAAAAAAAAAATGATTTTATTATTTTTATATTTGCAAAATTAATATAAACTATGAAAATTAGATTTGAATTTCTTTAAATAATAATTATTTATTAAACTGTGAATGTGACTTTTACTGTATAACTCATAATTTAATAAATATAAATGTTTAAATATTAGAAAGTACTGGCCACATGATTTATAAACCTCTTATTTATTTATTTATTTATTTTTAAACGATTTTATGGTAAGATTCGCTAATAAAATACAAAACACTAAGTAAGTAATACGCTAAAAATATGTTAAGAATTGTTTTTGTTCTTTTTTAAACCATGGGATAGTAATTTACTTTTACCAATTTTTACTAAATTAATTACTGAAGGATATCATTATTCGTAACTAAAAGAAATGATTTAGAGATATTTAATAACAAATTTATGTCATTCCGTGAAGGATACCAACCGAATACTACAGATTATTGATTTTCAGTTCAATAATTTTAAAACATCTTTGTATATAGTGTATCTAGAGTCTGGTTTAGGATTTCAATAATTGATCTATCTATTTAGTTAAGTTAAAATCCAATCTAAATCATTAATAAGGCAAGAATAAGCAGTTGCTGGTTTTGATTCTTTCACGAATTGCTCAACAATTATCACAAATAACTTTTTTTTTTCAATGTTTCCTCCATGACAGTAGAGGTCTACATTTCACACGTGACTTCATATCATTTGCAGAGTCACATGATCATTTTAGGCACCAAATCTCTTATCTCATTTATACTTTGAAGTAAGTTTTTGAGAAAGATAAAAAGTCCAGTGGACAAGAATTCATATCGTTTCTTGTTGTTGTTTGTTCTTGATAATTTAATATTTGATATCCTTCGGTAATTGATTTAATAAAAATTGGTAAAGATAGATTTCTATTCCATGGTGATTGTAATTTCTTTTAAAAGGTGTGAATATATCAAAATAAATTTAATTTCATTAAGTTTTCGCCATAATTTTCAAATATATTAATTAATAAGGTGCATAGTTTCGTAAATAATATTACATACAGAAATAGTTTTAATAATAAACTTTGCTGTAATTTCATAAATCATAAAATTGTGTGATATTGATATTTTTCCGGATTCAGAAAATTCAATTAATAGAATTTAATGGACGACTGAAATATACAGCTTTTCGTGACATGGCAAAAGATTATTAAGATCTAATTTTCCTAAATTTGCGAAATTGATTTGATAAATCAGTTGGATTAGGGTCATCACAAATTGCTGCTACCCAACTTCCTAAGAGCTCATTGGATGCTGTTGGTCTATTTCATAAATTTGTTGAGATAATATTTGTTTATCAGCAGGTCCATGTAATCCAGTATCCGTTAATTTAGCATCAATTGAATTCATTTTGTTTTCAACTAATATATTACCTCCGTGTAGATTTCCATGAACTAGACCATATTCATGAATAGATTCAAGACCTGTTGATACCGACCATAAAATGTCTACAATATCTCCAACAGATAATTCCAATAGATTCTTCAAGATACGAGTATAAATATTTGTTTTCATAATATTTTATAACGAACATGTTACAGGACGTTGGATCTTTTGTTATACCAAAGCAATCTGCAAGTGCCCCATTTTATAAACATTTATGATATCTATATAACTTTTTTAAAAATAAAAATAAAAATAATTACATTATTATACTGTATGTGACCTATTAGATTATTGCTGAGAAAAAGACATTTTTAAGCACAAATTTTCTACATCAAATGATTTCTATTTATAGGGGACGTCTAAAGCGGAGCAGAATCACGTGATCATAGTGCATATCTGTCCCCCCGTCACACCTTCATTTTCCATTTTTCCTAGGGAAAATCCTATTTATCACCTATTATTTGTCACATGCATAATTTCTTAATGCCATAATTCCGGCCAAAAATTTTACGAAAATCACGTGATTCTGCTTCGCTTTAAACGTACCCTATTTATAGTTACATCATTTTTTTTAGCGATTAACGTCACATTGCCATATGACGTCGAAAATGACTCATTTGCAAATAAATAACTAAAATAGGTTCAATGCTAAATTTTGGCTCAAAAGAGTGATTTTTCTCCTTATATTACAAAGGGCCGGTAACTTAAAAGCTAATCACGTTGACATTGTTACCTTTTGTATCGAAATATTTGACTAACAATAATGTTACATCAACTATGATACAAAATACATATATTGATTAGCAGAATACATTGAGCTGAAAGCACCTCGTTTATTAATATTTTTGACCAAAGTCGAATTTATCAAAATCAATCCATTCAAGATAGTCCATACTTTTGTTAGCATTTAATAGGGTATGTCTGATAAATTCGTCTAATATAGAACTTCCGCTAGCCCAATTACGAAAATTTTCTTTCAAAAATGCAATTTCGCAATTTTTACACCACGCAATTGCAGATCGTTCTCTTCCGCACTCCAAACAACTGCCATATGATGGAGATTGGTCATTTGAGACCATATTAACGAGCAAGACCGATAATTTTCCTATAAGCTTCTTGTTATAATTATAAAAATGTTCTTTTTTAAAAGAATTGGTGAGGAAATATTAATGGCCATAGACCAAATTTTTTTCTCCACGGCATTTATCTAAATTGTTGTGTTAGTGGTATTGTTTATCTATTTATGGGATCAAATTTATTATTTCAATAGATAGATATTTATCATCAGTTTTGGAATCTAAATAAATAAAATTATCCGTTATCTATACAGGCAAATTTGTGTGATATACTATTAATAGAAAGAAGATGTATCGATAAATGTTTTTTTCTCCACGCCATTTATCATGATTCTTTAAATTGTTCTATTAATACTATTATCTTATTAACCGCTAAAACTGATAGTAGAATATCATTGAAATAATAAAATTAAAAATAAAATAAATAAAATAAATTGGTATTGCTAAATGTCACCGCAGGTGATGATCACCACACCAGCATTAGAATGGAAATTTGGGCAAAGTTTCCATTTTTAATTCTGCCCGAAATTCCACCTTGATGCTGGTGCGGTGACAATTACCTGCGGTGTTATTTCAAAATAAATTATATGAAATAAGTAACTGCTATAGATTTTGATGACGTAGAGCACATAAGAAACGCCATTTAAATACTAGGATGAGATAGATTCATGTCACAAGGGGATCGATCGATCGATCAGGATAATTAAATTGAAAAATTTTCTGATCGTCCACTATTGTCAAAAAATATATTTTTTTTATTATATTGTTAACGATATTATAGCTAAAAAGAATTATATTTATGTTCAGCCTTACGATGTAACATGTAAAGATATGTATTTGTAATATTTATATAAATATATTTATTAATGTTTTAATAAATCTTACTTGTTAAAATTTTCGACTTTTTTTATAATTATTGGCTCGGCAAAGATTTTAGTTCTTAATTCATGACTAAAGCAATTAAAGCAATGCAATAATTCATTTATTTGAATAATAACAGAGATGACATCTTACTTAATTCTTCGAAAAATAACAATACAAAAATCTACGAAATGATTTAATGGAAATTTCATTGTAAATTCGCAATATCAGATTTAGATTTATTTTTCTTTGCTATTTGTTCTATGATAACTAAACCAGTTGAAAATTTAGTTTATTTATATTATTATTTACAAAGAAGAATATAAAATTTTTTACTCTGGTTGCACTACTCAAATTCAAACCTGTGTTATTATAATGAATTATTAGATTCAATGGAAAATTAGTAATGTTAATACACTTAAACCGTTAACAGTTAATCTATATTCATTATACGTTTAAAGTGTACAAAGAAACTGAAATTTTACCGATCGTTAAAGATTTGAAATCATACAATAAAAAATATTAAATGAAAAAAACCCTAAAATCATAATCAGTTCACGTGTTATATGGTTACATTTTTATTTTTACTTCATATTTTTGTATTATGATTTACATTTATTAAATAACAAAAAAAAAAAGACAAAATAATGTGACATAACTTCGTTTTGAACAAGTACGATTAAAAAGTATTATAAAAAGAGGGCTTTTTTTTAATTTTTTTTTTCTTTTTTTTTTAAAAAAAAATGGAATTTTCTTTAATATTGGATAAAAAAAATTCACTTTGTGATCAAAATAATGTCGATTTAAAATCTTGGTATTTTTTTCTCTGAGTCATGGGAAGATAAATTTTTGATCTTGAGAACATTTTTTAGATTTGTCTTTTTTTGTGCGACATTAAAACTAAATGACAAAGCCTTGTATATTATAATGTATAGCTAGTTGCAAAAGACGATTAGGTTCTTTTACAACAATAAAGAAAATAACATGTGATTTTTCCTTTAATTAGACTTGAAATTTTAACAAAGAAAATAAGCAAAGATCGTTAGGAACACAAAAATATTCTTTGTTAACAACGTATCACAAATTAATAAAAGTAAAATAGGATATAAATATAAACATTCAAAACGAGAAAGCTTTTTCTACCTTTTATATTCAATCTTTTATACTCCACTATAGTTTGATTAAAATTATTAAAAGGCAATCATAAAGGTTCAAAAAAAAAAGACAGAAAGAAAATTTGAATTTTAGTAGCGCAATAAAATAATAATTAAGATATAAAATATAAAAAAAATAAGAATAAAAATCAGAATTAATTATAATTACTAAAGATAAACCATTTATGGCTTTTTGTTTGAAATTTAAAAAATTACACAGAAAACACATGATTTATTTATTTACTCATTTTTGTTAGAAATAATTGAAAGTTGTATCTATATATAGATTTGATAATCTCATAATCTAATCTTAATCTTTCGGACAATGAGAAAAAAACACCGTATGCCCATATGGTTCACGTGGTTAAATTAATGTTATACGATAATAACAAACACTCTTTATTTGAAATAATAGCGAGAATATTAATTAGATATTTTATATTGTTTGTATTTCGAAGTAATTCAAATTAATAAATAAATAAAAAATTGATATACTGTATATCGTTGCAGAATTTAATTACAAGTTACATGATGATAGAAATTATTATTTGATATATATAAATTTTAGATAGTTTCTAAAGTTGCGAAATTATTCTACATTGAGAGAAAATAATTAATAAAATTATCAAGGAAAGAACGATACTTTATTTAACCTGAATACAAATAAATAACCTTCGATAAATGATTTCTAATTTTGATCATCATAAGACTTTTTGCACGAAAGGATTCATTTATTATTATTTATTTGTCCAAGGATTTTACGAACAAAGAATTGTTTTTATAAAACTATAATATATGCCTTTATTAAAAAATTACAAAATGTTGTCTGTGAAAATTCAAGAAAGTTCTATATCATAATAAATATATATATATATATAAAAGTAAAGAAAAAATTCTAGGATAAATTTCCATTTTCGTAATGGCTAAAAATGATCGATCATGCATAAAGCTTCTATACTTTTTCTAGTTTATTCTTTCGTACTTTTCTAATAATTCTTGCATTGCCATCTCTAAACATCACAGGTCTATTACGTTGATTTTTCTTAAAACTAAATATTTTAAGAAAATTAATTTTATTATTAATTTTAAAAAAATATTTTAATTTAAAATTTTGAGATTTACTTACTACATATAACAGGCATTACAGACTTTCTCTCTATTCTTTAAAAATCTCCAAACTGGTGTTTTCTTAATATCACAATTGGCACATTTGGTTTCTGTGCATTTAGTCCTAATAGTATTAGGATTATGAGAATTATCTAGAAATTTTTTTTAAAAAAAAAAATTTTTTTTTTTTAAACATTTAAAAAAAAAAATAAATTTCAATTTTCTTTTTTTTTTTTTACTAACTTACTTCGAACATTTTTAACGTGATAAAAACCACAATTTCCAAACTTCTTATCAGATATCACCAAATGAAATTCAATTCCAGAATCGACACTATCAATTAATGTTGCTGTAGTCTCATAAATATAATGATAATCCAGCAAATTGGGACTCTTTTTAAGTTGTGTTGATGATGGTAACCAAATTTTATTATCCAATACATCCACCAATACTAAACAAACTGTTAAGTATGCGGGAAAGTGAGTCGAAATTTTATATTTTACAGTAATTTCATCACCAACTTTTAATCCGTCGTGTTTAATTGAGATGAAGGTTGGAGCAGGAAAAGAGTTCATCTAATTACGTAGTTTGAAATAATACAACGAAAAGGAACCTTTATTTTTTCCTTAATTCTGATTAAAATAAAATAATTATACAAGAGAAATCAATTTGTAAATTATTAAGAAAATGATGAAACATTGTTTTAATTTAAAGAAGGTATGTACTGTATGTATATCCTATTACCTTATAAAAGTGTGATTAATTATCACACGTTAAAAAATTAAAATTAAAAATGTAATCAGCTAAATAGACATAAAAGAAAAATTTTAACTTAAATAATTTAATTAATAACAAATCTCTGAAAATATCTCCTTACTTTTTTTTAAAAAATATGATATTATTTAATTACTAAAGAAAGAAAGAAAGAATATTTGATAAATGAAAAAATTCATAAAACCTCGTTTTTATAAATATTTCGCGAAAGAAATGTTCCCGCCTGACCGTCTTGTGATTTAAGTTCCGAATATGCCCGTTATTATTACACTAAATTCTGAAGGAGGAATTTGTTTTACGATAAAAAAAATTTTCAAAATTAAAAATCAAAAATATCTCATGAGACATAATTTATGCCCACCTGACTCGTTATTTACAGTATCTTGCGCATAATTGTTTATCCGTTCGACTTTCAATCGCGTGCTTCGCTTATTATTACTTTTCTCTAAAGGTCAATATTTATACGAATGGGATCGCTGTAATATGAATGAATGTAAGGCAGTTATAATCACATAATGCAATTTATTATAAAATCTTTCCGCGAGAACGCAGTTCTTTTTTAAAGTTATTTGTAATCGTGATTATTGCTTAAAATGGTGGTTCTTTTAATGGAAAGATCAACGTATTCCCTTGATTTATTTAGAAATTTGTTTGTTATTTATTATTTCAATGATGTAGAATTAAGGTATCTGCTGTACAAAAAATAATATAAAATGAAATAAAAATAAATTAAAAAACCTTTTTAATATTTCCATGTTTCACATTTCGGCACTCTCTCCGGACATTTTCCGGAATTTTCCGATATTTTTACGGGCAGACGATCGTCTTTTTCAAAGCCGGAATATAATTGAATATTTCCGTATGTATTGGAATTTGTTCTACTTAAAAATGAGATATTTTATTATGAATAATGAATGTACTTTTTATACTTTCACTTGAAAAAGTAAACTTGAAAACTTGAATATAGGTGCTGTTAAAATATTTGATTACGCAGCAATTACGATTACGGCGTATGTCGTAACTAGTACCGCAGCTGCTATTGTAGCCGATTCATATTTCATTAATAAAGTCAATTATAAAAACAATTATTTTTATAAAAATAATAATTGGATATATCATTAAATTGTTGTTGCATTATAAAGGTTAGAATTATTCTTAAGAACATCCACGTATTTATTTATTTTTTTTTAGATAAGTCCAGTTATGGGTTAGGGTTAGAGTTATTTTTAACTTAATTTATAATAATGATAAAACAGATAAATTTTCTAGTTATATCAACATTTACTGGGTCCTTTCGAATTTCTAGAGGCAAAATTATTCTTATTTGAACTCCTTTTTCTTTTTGTTTATTTTGAAAATAGTTACTTCTTTATCTTCAGCCATTTCTAATTCTTCTTACATTTATTATTAATATTGAATAAGTCTAAAGGATTTCTTCCCAATAAGTTATTAAGCAAGCAATTACCTATCTGACACTTTTAGATTAAGTTAGAACTACTTGCGTTGTTTTTATAATCGCTAGTTGCAGGTTTATGGAGCACCGCTTGGGCCATAAAGCTTCATAATTATTGGGTTGGCGATACTTTCAAGTAATTTTTGTTTATATTCATATTCATCCTTTTCTGCTTCTTGGTTATCGTCAAGCCATGTAATTGATTCTTGTATTGCATCATCAAGTTTATTCTTCATATTATCGATATACTAAATTAAAGTTTATATATTTTATTAAGCTCGATCCAATAGAAAAGACTTTAACAATAAACTGAGAAACTTACTTGAACTATGTCACGTAAGCTTAATGCATAGCTTTCCAATCCATTTCGTGCTTGTGTTTTTTGTGCAACTTTTTCTCTATCTCTACGATATATTTCAGCTTCGGCAACTATTATAATTGAACAATTTATTTTATATATAATCATTAAAATGTAAACATTGAAAAATTGATTACATACTCATGCGTTGTATTTCTTCTTTCGATAATCGTCCTCTATCATTAGTTACAGTGATTTTGTTTGATATGCCGGTTGTTTCATCAACTGCAGAAACCTAAGTATAGTTGATTAACAAGTTAAAGACGTAAAAATTTATAATATAAACAAGATTGCACATTATTAGATCAATACATACGTTTAATATTCTGTTTGCATCAATATCGAAGGTGACTTCAATTTGTGGAACACCTTTCGGTGCTGGAGAAATTCCAGTCAATTCAAATTTTCCGAGCAATTTGTTATCTCTTGTTCGGGTACGTTCACCCTCAAATACTTGAATTAATATACTAGGTTGATTATCAAAATCTGTAGATATAATTTCTGATTTCTTTGTAGGTACTGTTGTATTACGCTTAATAAGTGGCATCATAACACCACCAGTTGTCTCGATACCAAGAGATAAAGGAACGACATCAAGTAACATCAAATCTTGAGTCTTTTCAGAAGTATCACCAGATAAAATAGCAGCTTGTATAGCAGCTCCATAAGCAGCGGCTTCATCGGGATTCATAGATTTATTGAGTTCCTTTCCATTGAAGAATTCAGATATTATTCTTTGAATCTTTGGAATACGTGTCGAACCACCGACCAAAACAATTTCGTGAACTTGGTTTTTATCAACTTTGGAATCTCGAAGTACTTTCTCAACAAGTTCCATTGTAGATCGAATTAAATCTTGATTCAATTCTTCAAATCTGGTACGTGTCAAAGAGGTATAAAAGTCGATTCCTTCGAAAAGGGATTCCAGTTCAATGGAAGCTTGTGTTGTTGCTGAAAGTGTACGTTTTGCACGTTCGCATTGTGTTCTTAAACGATAGAGGGCACGCTTATTTGAAGAAAGATCTTTATTAAATCTACTTTTGAATTCTTGTGCGAAATGATTTACAAGACGATTATCGAAATCTTCACCACCAAGATGAATGTCACCAGCAACAGCTTTTACTTCGATAATTCTCTCTTCAATGCTTAAAAGAGAGACGTCACAGGTACCACCGCCCAGGTCAAAGACAAGAGCGTATCGCTCTCCTATTTCTTTATTGTTGTACCCATATGCAATAGCCGCTAAAGTTGATCCAGTAATAATACGAAGCACATTTAAACCAGCAATCAAACCGGCGTCTTTTATAGATTGAAATTGTGAATCATTAAAGTAAGCTGGTACCGTAATTACAGCATTTTTAACTAGTGTGCCGAGGAAGGCTTCTGCGGTTTCTTTCATTTTTGTTAATATCAGAGATAAAATTTCTTCTGATGCGAAATTTTTCACTTTGCCTTTGTATTCGACATTGATATATGGTTTTCCATTTTTATCGATGACTTTGAACGGCCAATTCTATTAAAATGATATTTGTATGGTAAAAAAAAACTTTTCAAATTTATGACTTTAATGGTTACTAAAAATACCTTAATATCAGATTGGACGTCTTGGTCGGCAAAATTACGACCAATTAGACGATGAATACCAAAAACCGTATTACGTGGATTTATAGAAGCTTGATTTTTAGCTGCATCACCTATAAGAATCTCTTCATGAGTGAAAGCGACATATGACGGTGTTGTACGACTACCCTGATCATTGGCAATAATTTCAACTCTATTATTATTCAAAACGCCGACACAAGAGTATGTTGTCCCCAAATCAATACCGACTGCCATTTAATGATTATTATTTAATAAATTTCGTTTATAAGCTATAAATTAAATAAATGAATGAAAGAAAATAGTGAATCGAGTTCGGCATTACATTTTATAGGAAATATGGTTTTGTGTGACATTTCTTCTTAGAAATGCATGATTAGTAATTTGACACCATTAATGGATTTATGGAGAATTTTTTGGCCTACATTAAGAATGTAATTATGCTGATCAAAAATCTTAAAATTGCGTACGTCTAAAGCGGAGCCGGAATTATGGCATTAAGAAATTATTCATGTGACAAATAACAGGTGATAAATAGGATTTCACCCATCGAAAAAATTTTGTCCCTAGAATACTTAGTCCCCATCTTTCTACAAATTCATGCCGATCTGTAGAGGTTTAGATTACTCTCCTGTATAAATAAATTAAATTGTGTAATGTGTAAACGTCTTCCAATCTTTTCCATATTAATTAATAAAAAATTGGATGATCTTTTCGGCTGAAAAAAAGAATTCTTCTGTTAATTATTATTTTAGACTAATTAAGATCAGCTATTGATCATGGATTGGTTCTGGTTATTGATACTACGCAGTAAATATAATAAATCAGAATTTTTCTATTCGTGTCATGGCTCATTTTCGCAATATCTTTTATTCACACTGCTATATAAAGAAACTCATTGGTCCCGTAAAGCAACGGGTGCAGCTAGTATCCTTATGAAAATTAATATACAAGTAATCTTATACTACTGAACAAACTTCTTATTTTTTTTTGACCAAAGTGTTCAAATTTACCTATAGTATAAACCACTGAAGATGTCCCTTCTGCTGGATTCGTATGCATGTTTAAAATAAAAAAAATGATTTTCTTTTTTCTTTCCATTATTTGGCGAGGTATTATTTAAGGTTTATAAAAATATATATTTTATATATTTATTATTCTTCTTTTTCTATATCAATAACTCAATATACAACTTACAATGATCATACAAAACCTAATCATATTTACCAAAAAGTTTAATTGTAAATTAGTGTTATGCAATAAATTACAGTTGTTGTTTTGCATGAAGTTTTTTTTTTGTACAGTATATAACAATTTCTTTTTCATTTACAATGATAAATTGGTAATAGTCATAATGTTCTAAATGTATATGCAGACAGTATATATTTACAGCTTCCCAGCTCCCCCCTGAATAAAGGGCTCTTGTTTGGTGATTAATAGTATTGTAATTTATTTTACATCCATTTTAGTAAAATTGGATCTCCTATTTGTAAACAGAAATGAACACAAAATAATCAAGTAAGCTTGATCTCACAATTTAAATGTTTTAAAAACACATCTAATTATACAAAAATTATGATTGGTTTAGAATCCAAATAACAATGAGATGCGTGAACTAATTACACTGGAGATCCCAATTTATTTATTTATTTTTTTTTACATATTAGAATGTTCGAATTTTTTATATTCAGACAACAAACTAGAGAGAATTATATTGATTTCAGAAGAAAATTAATTTTCTAGAGCACACCATTCTGTCGAATTACAATTAAGACACAAAATATTATTTCCTTTAAGTATATTGAATTGAGTGTCGCAATCCTTATTTCTTTGAATTCAAAAATTGAATCGCATGAGTTGTAAACGAGGCTTTCTGATAATGTTAGTTATTAAAATGGAATAATATGTGTCGTTTTTAGTTGTTGAAATAAATGGTTATAATTCTGTTAGATGTGAGTTTCTGACCGTATTTCCGAAATATCTTCTTTCGCAACTAATGCCCGAATTTCTCATACATAGTTCAGTATTCTGTTCGATAATTATTTAATCAATTACTTTTCCAGAAAATTTTGCAACCCTAAATTTTTATATACAGGAAAATTGAAATTTGGAACAGTTTAAATATTTTGATCCCGATTGATTACCGAACAAGATTAAATTCTGCCTTATTTGGTTTCATAATTAAATGAAAATCAAAATTCTTCGCCAACTTATAGCTGCTTTACAAGTGTTCAACTCCTTGCATGCATGCAAGACGATGTGCCATAAATTTTATTTGTGTAAACAATAGCAAACAGGTAAAATGCCGATCATTTTTTCCAGCATTTACAATAATTTTGGCCGAAATGATCATCGTCTCACTTAGGAATTTTCAAAATTTTATATGTAATATAAACAAATAACCAAAATAGTATGTTCCGATAAAAGTAACAAATATTTTGACGGCCCGAAACATTAAAAACAAGAACAAATATAAAACTTCGCATGTATTTTTAATGTCGGTATATCCCCTTATAATTTCCTAATGAAAATTTTAATATAATTTATGTCCATGAATCGAAAAAAAAGAATAAGGAAAAAAAATGATTATTCATGATTATTTTTTAAAACAAACTTTACATATTTTTTATATCTTAATAATAGGAATTTTTATTATTGAAGTTGAGTCATTTGGAGAACGAGTTGGTCATTCTTCTATTTTTGTAGGAACAAAATTATATTTTTTTGGTGGAATCCAAATGAATTCATTTTGTTCAGATGAAGTATTTTATCTTGACGTCTCTAAAACATTCAATATTGCATCACCACCATGGGTAGATCTTACAGCAACTGCAAAAATGCCATTTGGAAGTTCAATGACTACAATGTCTTTAATTTATATTAACAATGAACCTATTATTTATTTGTTTGGTGGATTGATGAAAGATCCAATTACAAATAAAGATCTATTTATTTCAAATGTTCATACTTTTAATGCAAACACGTTAGAATGGAAAATACCCAATATCAATGGTAAAGCACCTGAAAGAAGAAGAAATATGCAAGGTGTTTTTGATGATACTGGAAAATTTTATATTTTTAGTGGAGCTTCTGATGATTATTTGGGTGCAGGACTTCCATTTAAATACTTTAGAGAAATATTAATTTTGGATACAACTAATTCAATATGGTCATATGGTTCTACACTTAATATTCCTAATAAACGTGAAGGTTATAGTGCAACAATACTAAAAAATGGTATTATTGTATATATTGGAGGACAAGAAGAAACTGAAGAAAATATTTCCCAAACAGTTGATATTAATCGAATTGATCTTTATGATACAAAACTTGACATTTGGACAGTAATGGTAAGAGTTGAATAAACATTTATTAATTTTATTTCTATTGAAAAAACCATATAATCTATGGAATTAAGAATTTTAATTGTTATTTTTTTTTTTTAGATTGCAAAAAGTACCAGTTTCATGGATTCACGTTTTTTTCAATCAGCCGTATTAAGTAAAAAATTTTCCAAAAAAATTTCGCTCTTTTTTTTTTTACCTATATATAACACTAATTTATAAAAATTTATATCATTTTAAAAGCTCCTGATGAAAATATTATAATATATGGTGGGAGAAACCTTGCCGGTAAAGCTGAACCTTCTATAGCTGTTCTAAATACTCGAGAAAATCCTTTTGAATGGATTGTTCCTACAATATCCTCAAATGTTGGTAGAGTGATACCAACAAGTGGTCACACAGCCAACTTAATTGGAAACTATATGATTGTAGTATTTGGTAAATATTTATAATGTCATTCTGTAATTTTTAACATTAGTAATAATAAATTCAAAAAAATTGTAGGAAATATCACCGAATTATACTCTCCCGACAAAGTTTATAATTCAAGAATGTATATAATGGATATAAGAAACTTTACATGGGTTGATACATTTGAAGCAATACAAACCACACAAGAGGCACAATCGACGAAATCATCAAAAAACACACGAATAAAAATTATAATTGAAGTGACCGGTGGAGTTATAGGTACAATAATAATATCTTTAGGATTTTTAGGGTATATAAAATATCACAAAAGATATAAAAAAAAGAAAAAGCTTGAAAATTTTCAGTATGTTTTTAGTGAGATGTAAAATATATCAGTCAGTAAAAAAACTCTTTTATAATCAGCATTACAATTTATCTTTTTTTTCCAAGTTTCAATTAAATTAAAAGAACAAACTAATTTGCGCAAAGCGCTTAAATTAAACTTTATATATTTTTTTAAATCATAAACTGAAGTAATCGTAGCTAACCCTATTTAATCAAATTTTTTTTTTTTGATTGTTGGCACAGTAATTGAAAATCACTATACAGTAATATAAATAATTATGAAATGTACAATGTGTGGTGCGCCTGATCTAATGCTATTTCTAGTAAATTCATTAAACACTGGTTTCGGGTAATTTATCGTGCAAATTTGAAAAATTCTTATAAATATTTCGCATTGAAATCTTTTATTAATTTCAATAACGCCACAGTTAATGAAATTATTCGTGAGGTAATTATAACATAATACATATTTCAGGATATTAGATATATACAGTACATTTCTAATTTAAAATTTAAAATCTATTTATTTTTTTAGATTTTAAAAACTTCAGCGTGAAGTCGATTTTCATGATAATGTTATTAGTTTTTATGGTGCTTGAAAATCCTGAAAATATTATTGATAATTCATTACATGGAGATTTATCTGAAGTTATTCGAAATTTTAATGAAATGAATACAAAAGAATCCGAGAACAATTTTAATACAAAAGAAACAGAATCTTTAAATAATCAATTTGAGAATAATTTTAATACAAAAGAAATAGAATCTTTTTTGAGAATAATTTTAATATAATAGTTAATGAAATAATTGATCATTTTGATAAAGAGTATGATAATTATGAACATGAAAAACAGAAAATCCTTAATTATTTTAGTAATTATAATATAACCTTACAAGAAATTAATGATTTTCTATTGAATAATCAAAATGGTTCAAATCCTATTGTTTTACTGGGAAGATTCAACCATTTAGAAATTGGAACCAGTATTGATAAACAAAAAGCATTGGAATTATATCAAAAGGCTGCAACTTAGGAAATAGTGAAGCTCAATATAATATTACTTTTATTTATAGGAAGGAGATGGAATCAAAAAGATAAAAACCAAGCAAATTATTAATATAAAAAATCTACTAAAGGAAATCAAGATGCTTTAAATAAATTAAAAATTTTAAAGAAATTTCTCTGTTTAAATAAATAATTTGCACTGTATCTTAATGAATAAACTATGATTATGTCTTTATTTGTAAATTTAAATTCTGCTTAACTGACAAAATTTCTTTTGACTAACATAATTGTTGTTAATAAAGCATATCACATTTGGTCCATACGTAGTAGTGCAATCCGTCTATTTGCCATCCTGATATGTAGCGCGGATATCTGCCATCTGTCTATTTATTCTTTAACATATTTATTTTAACTATTTTATTCTTTAAACATATTTACAGTATTTATTCATCCTATCAGATACGAATATCCGTCGGTATTATAATAAGATCCTCGGATTGCTGCGGACCATCCTTCGGATATATATATTTCATTTTAAAAATATTAATAGTTAAATACAATACAATTTTAATTTTATGTAAAATTAACCATTCTAACTAGATTGATTAAAATTATAAATGCCATAAATATAAAATATTTTTAGACCTAGAACGTTTTGAGTTTAGGAAGTAAACTTTTATTGGTAATTTTGTTTTATGGGATATTTAATTAATAGCAAAACAGGTGTATACAAAAGTTTTTCTGATTTTCGATGTTGATGGAATAACATCTATTAGAAATACAAAATAAATAAAGTAATTTTATCTGAATAAAAATTGAACATTACCTGAATTTAATTGAAAGGATGATAAATCTGAAGAATTTATTGGTTCTTTAAGATTTTTGAAATTTATAAGTCAACTATAATATATTATCTGAGAATGAGGTTTATAATTTTTAGTCTTATTTCCTTGTTTTTCTAATGTTTTCATATTCTTCTATTGAGAATAGATACCAATATCTTTTTATCAATAAATAATTTTATTATTCCATTTGTTTAATATTTGATATAATTCTTTAACGGTTGATTTATTATCTGCTTTTGCGTCCCAATAAATTTGCATCTAATTTTGGAGTATCTTCAGAAATTTTTGGTCCATATTTTACGCTTAATATTATATTCATAGTTACCTAATCAACTAATTCATAATTTCTAAATGTTTCTCTGTAAAGTTGTGTTTATTTGAGTTCATATCTTACATAGTCCAATCCGGAATACACTTTACAATATTGATTTTCATACAAAATATAAAATGAATCATTTAACAGATCATTAGATAATTAGATAATTTTGCCATACATACGCAATATACGCAATACGCAATAGTAGTTAACAACATGTAAAAAATATGGATTGTGACTCGTGTACAATTATACTTTATTTGGCTAGCATATTAGCCTATGATTATAAATTAAGTAGTACATTACATAATTAATAATAAAACTACATAATTAGTTGTCATGACATATTCTTTATAAATTTTACAAAAGTAAAAAAATAATTTATAAATACCTATTATTTTTTTTTTTAAACCAAATTTCTCTAAATCTAAAAACTAAATTTACTGAATTTTCATTAAACTCTTAAACTCTTTTCTCATTTGCTCTCTATAATCTCTTAAAATAAACCACCCCTTTAAACTCCTTCTTTTATCTTTCCTTATACTGTATATAGAGGTCTTCCTCGTATCAGGCAAGGAAGGTCCAGCAGGTAGTATTTCCTATCTAGCTGGTTTATTTTTTTAAAAAATTCCTTTAAATTTCCTCTTCTCTTCCTTATACTGTATATAGAGGTCTTCCTCGTATCAGGCAAGGAAAGACCGGTTAGATAGTCGAATATCTCCTATCTGCGGTTTGGTTTAGATTAGAATTCCCTTTTCATTTCCTTGTATTTATTCTTATGAAACAATATTAAAGACTAATCAGTGATGGGAGATATCAACAAACAGCAAAAAGATAAAAGAAAAAAGAAGATATACTACTTCAAGATTAATAAGAAATGCACAACAACTTTAAG
>QKYT01000049.1:149437-175967 GCA_003550305.1 Glomus cerebriforme | reverse complement strand
ATTTTTATCGACTTTGAGATTGCATTATACCAAGACTCTCCATTCATGAGCTTTGACTACATTATTCATTCCACTCTCATGAAATCATATCTTTTTAAAATGAAAGGGATTGTTAAAATAATCAGTTTCAAATTATCGTTATTCAGGATTTTGATACTAATATTTATCGAAATGAATTTAATAATTTTTTTTTTTTTTGGAATTATTTTATAACAAGTTACACAGCAAAAACAAGTAACATTCTTTTTCTTTTTCAATATATTTACGTCCAGATATTCTTTATATTATAATAATATTACACTTAGTCACTTACATAGTGAAATTAACCAGTTTAAAATGATTCTGTTTATCTTGACCATAAAATCTTTAAACTGACATAAATCCATCATTCCAATAATATTGATGACATTTATAAATATCTAAATTATTTACGAACCAAACGGATACATTATTCAGTTACGTCTCGAATAACATGAGAAAAAATAATTTACTTTTTAAAAAAAAAAAATTGATGATATGGTTATTGCGTTTTATTAGTTTAATTTGTTAACGACACATAAACATTGGTAAAATTTTTGCTTAGTCCCAACAGCTACATATCTAGCTTATAACTACTCTAGTACCTGATAAATACTATGTAATTAATAATTATTAGTTTCATCGCAGATTTTGAAATACAAATAATATTTTATTTGAATTACTCACTATCCAATTATTTTAAATTCAATAAAGTTTTAGTATAGATATTACATTATGGTAATTCCTAAGATACGGAATCTTATACTAGAAAGAATATGGGTAATTGAGCATCCCTACTAATAATGCGACGTTTGTTAATTCTCTACAATTAAAAAAGTTAATCGTTATCTCAACTTTTAAAAAATTTTAAGTAATATTTACTGCATAGTGCGTTAGGGAAGTCATGGACCACTATCTGCCCCATAAAGTTTCATCATTATTGGGTTAGCAATCTCCTCAAGTGATTTTTGTTTATGTTCACATTCATCCTTCTCTGCTTCTTGGTTATCGTCAAGCCATGTAATAGATTCTTGTACTGCAACTTCAAGTTTATCCTTCATAGCATTGATACACTAAATAAAATTTATAACAAGATGAAAATATTATAAATTCGATTAATAAGCAATGAACTAAAAAACTAAGAAACTTACTTGAATCACGTTACGTAAGTTGTACACATAGTTTTCCAAGCAATTTCGTGCTTGTATTTTTTGTGCAGTTTTCTCTCTGTCTGCGCGAAAATTTTTAGCTTCGGCAACTTTTATTATTGAAACAAGTTACATTAATATAAAACTTATATGTATAATCATAAAATGTAAATATTGAACTACTGTACATACTCATGTATTCGATTTCTCCTTCTGATAATCCATTAATGATGGTGATCTCATTTGATATACCAGTTGTTTTCTCAACCGCAGAAACCTTGGTTGATAAAAAAAACCACAATAATTAATTCAATAAAACTGTACATACTTATATAATTACATACGTTTATGAATCTGTTTGCATCAATATCGAAGGTAACTCCAATTTGCATGACACCTTCTGGTGCAGAAGGAATTCCAGTCAATTCAAATTTTCCGAGCAAGTTGTTATCACTTGTTTGGGTATGTTCACCTTCATATACTTGAATTAATACACTGGACTGACCATCAAAATCGATAGGTACAATTTCGGATTTCTCGACAGGTATTATGGTATTACGCTTAATAAATGGCATCATGACACCACCAGAAGTCTCGATACCAAGTGACAAAGCAGCAACATCAAGTAAAAGTATATCTTGAATCTTTTCAGAAGTTTCACCAGATAAAATAGCAGCTTGTACAGCAGCACCATATGCTGCGGCTTCATCAGGGTTAATAGATTTGTTNGGTTCTTTGCCATTGAANAATTCAGATATCAACTTTTGAATCTTGGGAATACGTGTTGAACCACCGACTAAAATAATTTCGTCAACTTGATTTTTATCGACTTTAGCATCTCGAAGTACTTTCTCAACAGATTCAATCGTGGATCGGAATAAATCTTGATTCAATTCTTCAAATTTGGTACGTGTCAAAGAGGTATAAAAGTCGATACCTTCAATAAGAGAATCAATTTCAATAAAAGCTTGTGATGATGACGAAAGAGTATGTTTCGCACGTTCGCATTGTGTTCTTAAACGACAGAGTGCACGCATGTTGGAGTTAAGATCTTTTTTAAACTTTCTTTTGAATACTTGTATGAAATAGTTTATAAGGCGATTGTTGAAGTCTTCACCACCAATATGAGTGTCACCGGCAACAGCAATTACTTCAATGGTTCCCGATTCAATTGTTAAGAGAGAAACATCACAAGTATCCCCACCCAAATCATAGAAAAGAACATTTCGTTCTCCGGAGTATTTCTTGCCCAACCCGTATGCAATAGCTGCTGCAGTTGATCCAATAATGATACGAAGTACATTCAAACCAGAAATCAAGCCAGCATCCTTTATAGCTTGATATTGGGAATTATTTAAGTAAGCTGGTACTGTGATTACGGCATTTTTAACTGGTGTGCCAAGGAAATCTTCTGCAGTTTCTTTCATTTTTGTCAATATCATGGATAAAATTTCTTCAGGCGTGAAATCCTTCTCTTCGCCCTTGTATATAACACGGATATATGGTTTTTCATTCTTTTCGATGATTCTGAATGGCCAGAGCTAATAATATTAAATATTTACATCAATAACTTCTTGGAGGGTTTGAAGATTAAAATATTATTTTCTTTTAGATATAACGTACCTTCATATCCGATTGGACGTCTTGATCGTTAAAACTACGACCAATGAGGCGGTGTACATCAAAAACTGTATTATAAGGATTTATCGCAACTTGATTTTTGGCCGCATCACCAATAAGTATTTCTTTATCAGCGAAAGCGACATAAGAAGGTGTTGTGCGATAACCCTGGTCGTTTGCAATAATGACAACTCTGTCATTCTGCCAAATACCAACACAAGAGTATGTAGTTCCCAAGTCAATACCGACTATAATTTAGAAAACTATTAAGAACCCTTAATAATTTTAATGAGCATTTATTTAATTAAAAGTGTATAAATACCAGCATTATTTACTTCTATCATTTTAAGTATTTTTTTCCTTACGTTAACTATATTGAGTTTTGCTTTCGTAATTTCTTTATATTAAATTGTAAATATAAAATTGAGAAAAAAAATTTTCAGGGAACGTAAATACATCTAATTAGTATTAGTCATATTGGAAGTTTTATTTATAATCAGCTCTAAATTAGAGCTTGTAATCGGCAATTAACCAGTTAACAACCGGTTAATTAACTGATCAGATTTGCGAAACTTAAAAATTTTCGATACTATGATTAAGTAGTTCCTAAAGCTCTGATAAAAATATACAATATGTTAAATTAAGTAAAGAGCATTTACAGAATGGCTAAATTTGAACATGAATGACCATTCTAAATATAACAAATGTTATTGTGACGTTAAATAAGCTTCATATATATATGGTAGGTGAATGCGTTGATCTCTATCACACAGTGAATCCATTCTAAATTTAACATTCTCAGTCTTTAAATCCAAAAATTTTTAATGATTCACTTTTTTTAGTATCTACCCTATAAAAAATTTTTCAGAAAATTGATCAGTCAGTTTTTTAGAATAAAAAATCATTTATCAGAGTTTTTCCAAAATTTTTTTTATAGGGCTAATTATCGATAACTTATTAATCCGCAAGAAATCGGGTTTGAATTTCTATTCTTTAATTTCATATGCATAGTGCATTAATGCAGTCTGTATATTTCCTATTGTCTTGTTTCTCTCCAAGCTTTCTACGGTTTTAATTTAGATTTAGTAATAATGAGTGATACCCTTGAGTCCTTGACTATGGAGAAAAAAAAAGCCGTAATCATCAGTTAATCGTCAAATTCTTGTGATAAACCACCTTTAATTGATTAATCGGGTCAGATAGGAATTAATGATCACTTGTGCCACAGCATGGAATATTAATAAAATAACTTAATCTTATGAATTTTATGCAACTCGGCTTATTGACGAAATAACTTCCAAATTTTGATTAGCAATAATTCGTGTCAAATATATATAAACAAGCATTTCTTGAGATAAAAATCTCATTAAAGAACCTTTTAACTTTCAGTTTATCATTAAAATGAAAATAAATAGGGAAGGCATTAACCTTATCAAAAACTTTGAAGGTTTCCGCTCCGATTTTTACAATGATTCAGTGGTAAGTTCGTTGTATATTCTATCTTATATACTAAATATGAGTATATGACTGCTGTATATATAACATTATTTTATGGCATTAGGGCAAAAAAACTATAGGATATGGTCATAACTGCGAAGCTAACGGCGAAGATGGTATCAATCCCCCTATCACTGAGGAAGAAGGCGAAGAGCTCCTCATGAAAGATATAGCTATGTTCGAAAGAGCGGTTGATAAAGAAACGTCAGGACTTGTTAATTCCAATCAATTTTCTGCTTTGGTTTCATTCACCTACAACCTTGGTCAAGGTAACTTTCGGAATTCAACGTTGCTGAAGAAAATTAAAGAAGGGGATATAAATGGTGCTTCCGATGAATTTAAAAAATGGGTTCATGGTGGTGGCAAAAAGTTGCCCGGTTTGGTGAGACGTCGTGAAGCCGAAAGACAGTTATTTTTGAAATGATTATTGTTAAAAGCTTTATGTATAATGTATATTTCTTTATTATCAGTTATAAGATATCAGATATTATCGTACCAATTATAGAACTTCACAATTCAATATTCATGTTCCTACTATAATAAAATTAAGATTTTTTATCTGATTATTCAAGAATAATTTTTGACCCAACATCATTACAATGCTAAAATCTTTGAAATTTAAGTCAGCAATATATTATGCTAAATTTATCAAAAGTTAATGATGCTATAGGCTATTAAAGGCAAGAAGTAAACATCACTAATGATTCTGAATTTCTTATAAATTTGGAATTTACAATTCAGTTTTGTGGTGTATTAAATTAGAATTCACTAATTTTGGATATTAGTAAATCGATTAAATTATAAGTTTCTGTTTTATGTTTCAGATCGAACTTTTAAAAAATACATACTAATATCTTCATATAAGTAAAATTTTTTGATCATCTATCATTTTTGTAAAGTATAAACTAGTATGACTCGTCGCGTTTAATTTATTTAATTTATTATAATAATATTATTATATCGTTGTAATTTTGACTCATTTTTATATTCTTAATATTTCCTCATTTTTTCAATATTCCATATTATCTATACATTTTACCATAAAGATTCTATGCTCTGAAAGCCTCTGATAATAAAATTTTACGCAAAACTTATATATACACTTCGAAGTGATGTGGTGTCCATCATGGATACCTTGGTGTCTACAGTGGAAACCTCCATAAGGTATCTAAGACATTTCCAAAAAAATGGAAACTTCATTAATATTAAGAGTACATCATGGAAATTGGACACTTTTCCATAGGACGTTCATAGTGGAAACTAGATTAAAACTATTCCACTTCAACCAGTGTATACACGATAAAAGTATATAAATGGAACGAAAATTGTTTGGGATGAATGCATGTTACGAGAAAATTTTTTTCAACTTAATATTCTTCTAAAAGGCTTTCTTTCTAGACCACCCGTTCACTTACCCGACAATTATTTCCTCGACAGTCATTTCACCCCGACAGGATCATTTCCCCGACAGTTAAAAAAATATATACATATACCTATTTTTATCCAGAAGTATGTTCAATTCAGTAATAACCCTACAGTTTTAATAAATATGAATTCCCTTACTATATTAATTATTTTACATTAAAAAATTAAATATTAAATTATTTTTATTAAAATTATTTTACATAATATAATCTGCATTTTTATTTTATTTTCACATTACATATTACTTATTAAATATTATTAAACAGTATATTTGTCAGGGAAATGACCCAGACCCCTAAAAATGTGACTTATGCTAACTATATATTGTATCCAATAATAGATATATAAATAAAAGTATTTTAGATATTACATTAAACCAGATTAATAAAATCATTATTACTGTATATCAGATCTATTAACAAACTTCAATATATAAATTTTAGAACTCCATGTAATAAAATATAAAATATTAAGCTATGTTCTAATTGATACTCACATCATCTGACGAAGAGGTGACTATGTTTCCTCCTTCTGTCAAAAATTTCACATAAAAAAATATTTAATAATAGTGAAACTATATATCGAGCACCTTTATTTCCGGTTTCGGAACGATTGAAATGGCTGAATGGCGGAAGATGAAAAAATGTATATAATTTACGTACAATTTCCATATATTTTACAGTGTGTTTTTTAAACATTGTTTTTTCAGTATATTTTCAGTACATTTTACAGTACGTAGAAATTCAGTATAAATTCCGTACAGTGTGTTTTTCACCACCTATCACAACATTCCAACCATTTTGAAATCGTCAATAATCAGATATTTAAAGCGTCCAAGTAAAATCATTTTTTTCTATTTTGGCCAATTCTACGGAAACTCAGACTTTCTATTCTATAGATTCTAATCGTTATGTTAAATATGAATTAAACTCTATATAAATTCTTTTTATATTATCCTTTCGTAAAAATATCAATTTTTTAATGATGTCGGTTTATTTTGAAGCTTTGGATTATTGAAGTGCTCCATTCACCGGCGAATTATTGGTTTAATACCTTTAAATATTATTTTAATTCAAGTAAAATCAAAAAAATGTAAAAGCTTATTGTGTTATAATAAGTGAAGAGATAGCAGATAGCTTTCTAAAACTTCAAAAAATAACTTTAAGATCTATAGAATTTTAAAAAATATATTTGAGATTAAAAGTTAAGATTGATGTTATTGCTTACCATAAAATGTGAGTGGTAATTTATACCAAAATATACTATTAATTTTGATTCTAATTACTAGCTGAATTTATAATTGATTATACTGTACTGTATATCATACAGATTATAATTCTTGTTAAGGTTCTTGTTTTCGGGCGTGCTTGATTTCGGATCTGTACGGTGATTATATTTATCATTATGTATCGAATTTACTTCTTGACTCCTCGTGTTACTTTCTTGACTTGACAATCATGCATGCAGATAACTTTTCTTGACCAGATTTGTGATATACGAAATGTGGTAAAAACATGATAAAACATCATAATAAATAACGCGACGTGTGTGATTTTTCATTTATGAAACATACTTTTTTTACTTATTTAGAAATATTTAACTTATTTAATATTCATGGTTTTTATTTTATTTATAACAATTATTCCTTAATTTATTATTTCATTGTAATTTTTTTTTTATTTGTTTATGATCATTAAGATTTCGATTTACCAACCAAATAAAAATGATAAAGATTAATAATTTGTCCGAAGCGTAGCTGAGGACATCTTCGGTTAGACTCATTGTGATGCAATGTCCGTCTGTCCGCACGCGTGATCAACCAATAATATGCATTGTTGTGATTTCACGTGCTTACAATAACATTTTGAATTCTATTTTTAGTTTTTTAAATTTATCCCTTTTTTTGAGTTTTGTGATACATCTTAATTTAATGCTTCGGACAATCCAACGGTTCCCGTTACCTAGTACATAACAACAAAAACAATAATGGAGTTGGATATATCACCTTTTGAACAAAAAAAAACAATAAATTAGAAAAAATGGTGTTTTTGTTTAATTATAAATTTATAAAGTTTGAAAATATAAAACGAAAGAAAAATTTTTATATGCATCTGAGCCACTTATATATTGTACGTTTTTATCACATTTCATATTATGATATCTTTTTGCATTTTAGGTTATTAATTTCAGTTTTATATTTTTATTTTGTTGGATAACATAATATATATTAATTATAAAAATTTATTTAATAGGTAAAATAATGAATAAAAGATATAAATACCGGTACCCTGATGTAACTGAACCAAGAACCTGCAGTATTCTTGTTACTTACGTTATAAACCCACCAGGATACTGGTATTTATTCGATATGTAATATTTGACAATTTTTTTTGAGCCTTTCTTGTTTTTTTACTGCACTGCGGAAGCAACATCAAACAAGTCATTTTTAATAGGATAATTTATTTGATATCAACAGCTTTTGATATTAATTTAGTTAAATTCAGAACATCTTAAATCAATAAAAATCTGCTTCACTTTTTTTTTTTTTTTTACCACGACCTTTGTGTCATTAACTAGTAAATTGATTTACTTTTAACGTAAGTTTCATTTTTTATCTATATCGTTTGATTGCTATTTAGGTTTAGGTACCCCAACCAAAAATAAAACAATATAAATACCATCACCCAGTGTAACTGAACTAAGAACCTGCAGTATTTCTTGTTACTTACGTAGGACACACTGGGATAACGGTATTTATATTATTTTATAACATATTGTCGATCTTTTAAGTCTTTTAAATATTTTATTCGGTACATCTTTGAATCCTATTTTTTTGACCAAGGCCTTTGTTCAGCAAAATCGGAAAATCGTACCTCGTAGTAGTTGGTTCATTAATAAATGGCTTCGTAAATTTAAAAAGATTAATAAAAAAAACTTTACAAAGTATGTAGAGCCAATGAATTAGATATCGTAGAATGATAGTAATAATTAAATTCACAGTGAAAGAATTAAAATTTCAATTGAGGAAACAATTTTTTGAACAATCAACCTAAAAAATTATTTTTGTAAATAACTTTCGATAGACATTTATAGTTTCATAAATTTTTTTTTAAAAATGAATTATAATGCAGTACAGCACTAAAAGATAATATACAGTGCTAAGAACATGAATACATGAAATAAAGCAATTTACTGCCGTTAGACTTAAAGCAATTCCTAACTCTTTAAAGAAAGTCAAGCCTAAATAGTTTTTTTAAAAAGTAAAAAATGCTGAGCAAATCATGTTAATATTATCAACAGAAGAAATATTTAAAAATGAAAATATTATGTTTGTGCAAAATAATATCAAATATATTGAGAATCTAAAGGATTATTTTTCTTATTTTCCATGCAAAAAAGCAATCAACAATATACATTAATTAGACATTTTCAAAATTTATTTTTTTGTTTAATTCACTTTATTTTTAACAAAAATTATGGTAAATGCATATTTAAACACAAATTAAAAAAATTCTTTTTAGGCGAAACAACTTTTTATGTTTAAAAAAAAAATCGGTTTCATAGGCCATCTACGCTATAAAGTTTCACCATTATTTGGTTAATTATCTCCTCGAGTGATTTTTGTTTATGTTCATATTCATCCTTCTTCGCATCTTGGTTATTCTCAAGCCATACAATTGATTCTTGGATTTTATCTTCAAATTTATTCTTCATAGTATCGATATACTAAATTCAAGTTCATATTAAATAATAAGACGAGAAAATATATTGTAATTCGATCAAGTAGAAAAGACTAGCGAAACCTACTTGAAGTGCGTTACGTAAGTTATATGCGTAGTTTTCTAAGCTATTTCGTGCTTGTGTTTTTTGTACAACTTTCTCTCTATCTGATCGATATTCTTCAGCTTCGATAACTGTTATTATTAAACATCATGATAAGTATATTATCATTAAAATGTAATTATTATGCAAATATTGAAATTTATTACAAACCCATGCGTTCAATTTCTTCTTTCGATAATCCTTTATCATTAGTTATGGTAATCTTATTTGATCTGCTAGTTTTTTTATCAACTGCAGAAACCTATAGTTGATCAAAAGCTAAAAATTAAACACAATAATTTATAATATACTGTACATATATATAAATACAAACTATTAAGATTCCATTTGCATCAATATCGAAGGTAATTTCAATTTGTGGAACACCTTTTGGAGATGGAGAAATTCCAGTCAATTCAAATTTCCCGAGCAATTTGTTATCTCTTGTTCGGATACGTTCACCCTCAAATACTTGAATTAATATACTAGGTTGATTATCAAAATCTGTAGATATAATTTCTGATTTCTTTGTAGGTATTAAGGTATTACGCTTAATAAATGGCATCATGACACCGCCCTCAGTTTCAATACCAAAAGATACACCAACGACATCGAGCAAAAGTATATCTAGAATTTTTTCAGAAGTAACACCAGATAAAATAGCAGCTTGTACAGCAACACCATAAGCAGCGGCTTCATCAGGATTGATAGATTCGTTGGGTTCTTTTCCATTGAAGAATTCAGATATCATCCTATGAATCTTAGGAATACGTGTTGAACCACCGACCAAAACAATTTCGTGAACTTGACTTTTATTGATTTCGGAATCTCGAAGTACTTTCTCAATAGGTTCCATTGTAGATCGGAATAAATCTTGATTCAATTCTTCGAATCTGGTACGTGTCAAAGAGGTATAAAAGTCGATTCCTTCGAAAAGGGATTCTAGTTCAATGGAAGCTTGTGTTGATGTTGAAAGTGTACATTTTGCACGTTCACATGTTCTTCTTAAACGATGGATAGCACGTACATTGGAAGAAATATCTTTTCCAAATTTTCTTTTGAATACTTGTACAAAATGATTTACAAGATGATTATCAAAATCTTTACCACCAAGATGAGTGTCACCAGCAACAGCTTTTACTTCAAAAATTCCTACTTCAATCGTTAAGAGAGAGACATCATAAGTACCACCACCCAAGTCAATGACAAGAATGTTTTGTTCTCCAATAGCTTTCTTGTTCAACCCGTAAGCAATAGCTGCTGCAGTTGATCCGGCAATGATACGAAGAACATTCAAACCTGCAATCAAACCGGCGTCCTTTATAGCTTGATGTTGAAAATTATTATAATATACTGGTACCGTAATCACAGCATTTTTAACTTGTGTGTCGAGAAAAGCTCCTGCAATTTCTTTCATTTTTGTCAATATCATAGATAAAATTTCTTCGGGTGTAAAATCTTTAACTTTGCCTTTGTATTCGACACGAATATATGGTTTTTTATTTTTATCGATGACTTTGAACGGCCAATGCTAACATGTTTATATCAGAAAAGATTTACTTAATTATCCAGACAGAAGTTAAAGATTTATTTAGGTAGAACGTACTTTTATATCAGATTGGACGTCCTGGTCATTAAAATTACGACCAATTAAACGATGAACGCCAAAAACGGTATTATAAGGATTCATAGAAGCTTGATTTTTGGCCGCTTCACCAACAAGAATTTCAGAATCAGTGAAAGCGACATATGATGGTGTTGTACGATTACCCCAATCATTGGCAATAATTTCAACTCCATCATTTCGCCAAATGCCAACACAGGAATATGATGTTCCCAAATCGATACCAACTATATATAATATAACAATTATCATTGTTAAATTTGAAAAAGAGATGGGAATTTTTGGACAAAAAAAAATTACGGTTAGTTGAGTGTATATATACCAGCTCTTCCCTCCATTACATTAAATTATATTAATGTTTGCTTCTTTTGTTTTCGTTTCTACCAGGCATAAATATAAATAACGAAATTTGAAGAATTGAGTGAAAAAAATATATAGGGAATAGACGTTCATTTTTATAGGAAAATACGAGCGGCGTGTGAAACTTTGTTTCTCATGATGATGATCTTATTCTAAAATGTGTGAAATTCTAAAGTTGGGCGTTTTGGAATATCGGTATGGATTTAATCTAACCATAACTGATATATAGGGGGGATCTTATCCTCTTAATTTCTAAAATTATTTTAATGAATGCAATTCTGGCATCGGTGATAAAATTAACCGGATTGAGCTTTGGTATATAAGTGGTTAGTACTAGGCAATTTACCTTCCAATAGATTATTACATTAGGACTGTAGAAGTCTCGTTTTATCTTTAGTGTAAGGTATTCAATCTTAAATGATACTGTTTTATTTTAATAAAATTTTGTCTTATTAGGTTTTTTTTTAAAAAAAAAATCTAACCATAACTGATAAGGTCCAATTGGGGCAGCGATGAGGTAATGTTTTTTATTTGGTATTTATTATTCGCCTATTTATTTAAGATCCCTAAACAGCAACACGAAAAAAACTAAATATTACTACGGAATGTTATATAAATGGTTTGGAAACAAAATAAAAGTTCTTGCAATTTATTTAACACATTTAAATATAATTTATAAATTCTTTAGTGAATGTACATACTCTGAAAGATCCGAATTGAGAGAAGGCGGACTGATAAATGTGTTGAAAATTTCATTATCCTATGAAATTCAAAGCGTATCCGTTGCAATTCAGATTTAACCAGTCTTTCCGAGTCAAATCTAGCAGGTATCTAAGTGTAAAAAAGGTCAAAAAAAAATGAAATAGTAGTAAATAAATATTTACAGATTATTGGGTACGTTTGATTCTAAAAATAGAGAAAAATACTCATAATAAATTTGATCAGGGGAAAATTAATTTCCGTGTATAATAAATAAATGATAATGAGTTGAACAATTAGTTACTTGTAATAGTCTTGTAATCCGTGATACCTAAAATTATTTGCCAGCTAGATTAGCGGCATAATATGAAATTTTATTATCTGTTACAGTATGAATTACATTCGGCGGCTATTCATATGCTGTAATTATAAATAAAAGTAATAAATGATTAATCTTTGAAATTACCTTAAACCATTTCCAAGCCTTTTGTTTCTAGTCTATCATAACACGCGTACTAATAATATGACCAGCCATATTATCTAAATGATTGAATGGAAATATTGACATCTAGATTTTTAGTAAGTAAATTGCATTGTTATTCGCAATCAGAACAGCATAATACCATAATGCCGTATTTAATAATGCATAATGCCATAATTAAATGTGATTATATCAACTTCAGCAATTAAAAAAAAATTAAATTAAATTTTATTGATGGTGAAATTATGGCGTAACATGACATTATGGCTTCAAATGTCCTACACTACATTATGGTAATCAACCCTATTTACAGTATAAAGTTTTAGGTATATATGAGTAAAATATAGACAAGTATTTTTATTAAATGTTGTCTTTGTGGTTAATATCCCGATGGTACGAAAGTTTTTCCCGAGTTATAAAGAGTTATGCATGTACACGTGACATTTCAGCCGGCGTTAGGGTATCACCAATACTAAAAAAGTCATCACATATTCATTCAAATGGAAAATGTCAATTTTTTCATATTAACATGCATTAATGTATGTATGTAACTTTTGATTACACACATTATAAAATGATTTAGTCTGTCTGTACAGAAGAAAACCTTTACAAGAATTGTTTTGTGGTTAAAATAGATAAAATGAAGTCAGTTACTAAATCATTCAAAGAGGATTTTCATCTTAAATTTAAGCATAAATATATTATTTAGCTATAGAAAGTTGTCATTTCACTCATAGAAGAAAATGACTGAAATCTTTTTCAATGATTACAATGATTAGCAAATATTTCAATTCCCAATCAATTGATAAATACATACATATCATTATACTGTAGTTATTTTTGTCATTGATCAATAACTGAATCCTAATAGTCTAACTTATTAAATGGGGGGTATTAAAATGGGGGGTATTAATTTATTTAATAGAAAGCGAAAAATAGTTATATGCATATATTGTATGTATATATATTACGATGGGTGACAGCATAAGACATCCACTTTTTATTTAAAGGGCCAAATTTATTTGCTATAATCCAAATTGAGAAAATTCTTCCTAAAAAAAAAAATGGATTGAATATTTCATTATTTTCTTATGGTTTCCTGGTATAAAATAGAAATTCAAAGCTGTTTACAATTTAAGCTTAGCTGCCTTCTCATTGTTCACAAGAGCAAAATTTAGCATGTATCTAATAGGTATCTAAGTGTAAAAAAAAAGTCAAAAAAAAAAATAAAATATTAATGAATATATATTTACAATAGAAAGATTGAATATTCTGATTCTAAAAATAAATAGAAAAAATTTTGATTTATTACTCAATTAATGAACGATAATGAGTTGAACAAGAAGTTCCTTGTAATCCGGGATTCCTGATAATTAACATTAAAATTAACCATAAGATTACAGGATTGGTAAAAGTCAAAAAGTCAAAGTCCCCCCCTCTAAAATCACCTCAAACTGCTTCCAAACTTTTTCAAAAACTTGTCCCTAGGAAAACAAAGTAAACGCGTGTTATGATAGTACGACATTGGTTAAAAGAGCTTTTAAATAATAGTAAATAAAATATTTCTGAAATCACTGCTGATAATATTTTTCGAAATAAAACTTTAAGAAAATTAATAAGATTCACTAAAATTGGAACTAAAACGAAATGTCGAAATTGAAATAGGGATTGGGATCGATTTAATCGAATCTCTAAAATGATCAGCATTTAGGTTTGTTGTAGCCCAAACGTAACCATGTCCCGAATCCGACTTGGGATATCCCAAATCAAACTTGGGACAATCCTATGTCCGAAATTTAACCATATCCCAAACAAAACTAGTAAATTTTAAATGTTTAAGACGTCTCAAACTACCATTTAAGACTGGGTTAGTTTGGGACATGGTCAAGTTTCGGATATAAGGTTTTCCCAAGTTTGATTTGGGACATGGTAGTGTTTGGGCTACAACAGGTTCATTAAAAATTAAAAAAATGATTGAGAATCGATTCGACTATTGGATTCGGGTTTTTTTTAGAATTGAATCCAATCCCTAAATTGAAATGCTATCAAAATTTTGCATACCGGTAAAGTGACAATATCTTATTTTCCATGCAAAAATATACATCATTTCTGAACAAAGTTGGTAAATAAATTGTTTCTTTTTTGCTCAATTTAATTTTTTTTAACACAAAAATTATATGCTTTTTTTAAACATATAAATTAATGACATTTCATGACATTTAATGACATTTAATAAACTTTTTAGATGAATTGATTATGTATAACATTTTATATTTAAAGAATTCGCTTTCATAGAGAATCCACGCTATAAAGTTTCACTATTAATTGGTTAATTATCTCTTCGAGTAACTTTTGTTTACGTTCATATTCATCCTTCTTCGCGTCTTGGTTATTCTCAAGCCAAATAATTGATTCTTGAATTGAATCTTCCAATTTATTCTTCATAGTATCGATATACTAAATTCAATATTTATAATAAGACAGGGAAGGATATCACAAACTCCATCGAACAGAAAAGACTAACGAAACTTACTTGAAGTGCGTTACGCAAGTTATATGTATAATTTTCCAAGCCATTTCGTGCTTGTGTTTTTTGCGCAACGTTCTCTCTATCTGTACGATATTCTTCAGCTTCGGCAACTGTTATTATTAAAAATCATGTTATATATTATCATTTTAAATATAATATTGAAACTTAATTACAAACCCATGCGTTCGATTTCTTTTTCCGATAATCCTCTATTAGTTATGGTAATCTTGTTTGATCTGCGAGTTGTTTTATCAACTGCAGAAACCTATAGTTTATTAAAAATTTAAAACGTTAAATTAATAAAATTGTATGTACATATAAATACATACGTTTAAAATTCCATCTGATTCAATATCGAAGGTGATTTCAATTTGTGGAACACCTTTTGGTGATGGAGGAATTCCGGTCAATTCAAATTTCCCGAGCAATTTGTTATCTCTTGTTCGAGTTCGTTCACCTTCATATACTTGAATTAATAATCTATGTTGATTATCAAAATCTGTAGATATAATTTCTGATTTCTTTGCAGGTACTGTTGTATTACGCTTAATAAATGGCATCATGACACCACCAACAGTTTCAATACCAAGAGATACACCAGCGACATCGAGTAAAAGTAAATCTTGAATTTTTTCAGAGGTAACACCAAATAAAATAGCAGCTTGTACAGCAACACCATAAGCAGCGGCTTCATCAGGATTGATAGATTTGTTTGGGGTTTTTCCATTGAAGAATTCAGATATCATCCTTTGAATCTTGGGAATACGTGTTGAACCACCGACCAAAACAATTTCGTGAACTTGACTTTTATCAATTTTGGAATCTCGAAGTACTTTCTCAATAGGTTCCATTGTAGATCGGAATAAATCTTGATTCAATATTTCGAATCTGGTACGTGTCAAAGAGGTATAAAAGTCGATTCCTTCGAAAAGGGATTCTAGTTCAATGGAAGCTTGTGTCGATGCTGAAAGTGTACATTTTGTACGTTCACATGTTGTTCTTAAACGATGGATAGCACGTGCATTGGAAGAAATATCTTTCCCAAATTTTCTTTTGAATTCTTGTACAAAACAATTTACAAGACGATTATCAAAATCTTCACCACCAAGATGAGCGTTGCCAGAAACAGCTTTAACTTCAAAAATTCTTTCTTTAATTCTTAAGAGAGAGACATCACAAGTACCACCACCAAAGTCAAAGACAAGAACGTTTTGTTCTCCAATAACTTTCTTGTTCAACCCGTAAGCAATAGCTGCTGCAGTTGGTCCGGAAATGATACGAAGAACATTCAAACCTGCAATCAAACCGGCGTCCTTTATAGCTTGATGTTGAAAATTATTATAGTATACTGGTACCGTAATCACAGCATTTTTAACTTGTGTGTCGAGAAAAGCTCCTGCAATTTCTTTCATTTTTGTCAATATCATAGATAAAATTTCTTCGGGCGTAAAATCTTTAACTTTGCCTTTGTATTCGACACGAATATATGGTTTTTTATTTTTATCGATGACTTTGAACGGCCAATGCTAACATNTTTATATCAGAAAAGATTTACTTAATTATCCAGACAGAAGTTAAAGATTTATTTAGGTAGAACGTACTTTTATATCAGATTGGACGTCCTGGTCATTGAAATTACGACCAATTAAACGATGGACGCCGAAAACGGTATTATGAGGATTCATAGAAGCTTGATTTTTGGCCGTTTCACCAACAAGAATTTCAGAATCAGTGAAAGCGACATATGATGGTGTTGTACGATTACCCCGGTCATTGGTAATAATTTCAACTCCATCATTTCGCCAAATGCTGACACAGGAATATGATGTTCCCAAATCGATACCAACTATAACTTAACAATTATTATTCGTTAAACTTAAAATAGATGGGAATCTTTGAACAAAAAACAATTACAGTTATTTCGGGAGTGTGTATATACCAGCTCTCCTTTCCATTAAATTTTTTTTTACATTAAGCTATATTGATTCTTTCTTCTTTTTTTTTTTTTTTTTTTTACTTTTGTTTCAAATTTCTATCAGGATGTAAATGAAGAATTGGGTGAGAAATATTTGATATAGCGCGTGACCTATTTTAATAATGAATTGGAAATTGGGCGTTTTTCGTGTAACATATAAGTTCTAATTATCGTTTATTAAGCACCCCGAAAATAAGTACCTTTACATGGATTAACCAAATTTAACCGGCATTATGACAGCATTATATTAGCTTAAAAGCTTTGCTTAGCCGGTAAGAAAATCAATTCAACTTATATTATGATGCAGTGAACTTTTGACCAGTTACACTCGATAATCAAATATAACTTTCATCCTATTAACAATTTCTTTATTAACTGTAAACTATTGCAATAAGATCCGCATGCAAAAGTTTGACCATTTACGTATACTTACAATATTTAGTGCGCAAAAGAATTGTCCTGATTAACGCTTTTGAATAAACACTGATTTAGATAGAAAGAAACACATGATTATCAGCGCATCAAAATGACGGAAAATCAGCATTCCTAAACTTATATTTCATTTATGTAATACAAAAAAAAAAAATACTTGAATTTTAGAAAAGGAAATATTTAATATTCCGAAACGATTTTTGTGCTTATCTCCGAGAAAAAAAAAAATTTTTTAAAGTTTATGATAGTTACATTAATGGAAATAAGAAAAACATTATGATCATGCATTATCCGCGTATCCCAAATGACATTTTTTTTTTATTAATATTATTAATTATTTTAAAATATTATAACGGAAAGATGATTGATGACTTCCGATTGAAACTAAAATACCTGGATAATAACAAAAAAAGAGATTTTTACAAAGTTACTTAAGCCACTGTAATACAGACTGTCGATCTAAGTACTTTTGCTTTATTAAAAAAGGATAAACCCCCCTTCCTTTGAAACAATTTCCTATACAGGGTTAAAATAATAATTGGAATAAATTATATAAGGTCCCTGCAATTTCGGAATTCTGAGTAAAAAGGAAGAAAAAATTTTTTTAGGACCGTCTACTAATTTTTTTACTCTAAATTGATATACATGTATATGTAAAAGAATTTTGGGATTGTTCGTTTAAATGAATATTAAAATAAATTTTATTTAAATTTTTAATTTTAAAGTATTCAGTAATCCCGCATCCAATTTCTTCCCACAAAAAAAAAAAAATAAAAATAAAATAAAATAATTTTTGATGATAATGAAGAAATTATATTTGAAATAAATGTCTTTTAAAAAAAAAAAATATTTTTTTTTTTTTCATGCATTTTGTTCGTTCCGTTATAATTATTATTTTGTGGTAAAGAACCTGCAGATCATAATCATCATGCACAATGAGTTATTACTGACTATGAGTTGTTACTGAGTCAAAAAAAAAAAATAAATAAATAAATAAATAAATAAATAAAATAAAACGGATTTAGAAGAAACTCGTTATTTTTCTTTCTGATTCGAAAATTTCCTTTTAAATTGAATTTATCAATCAGTTAAAATTTTTTTTAAAAAAAAATTTTTTTTTAACATGATTGTATTGGTTAATGGCCTATCACTGGCCTATTACCGGCCTATCCTGTGCCAACCCTGAGTTAAAATCCTATTTTATAAATAGGTGTATAGTTTACTTTTCTACCCTCCCACCCACAATTTTACTTCTCTTTTTGTTAATAATTTTAAAAAGTGAAATTTTTGAACTTCAAAATAACCAAAATAACCCAACGCTAATATGACTTTCGATTCAGAATTCAGATTTTTTTATAATGCACCGAATGATGATAACGTTTATCATATAACTTGTAAAATGATTTTTTTACAAGATTTTCCTCAAATGATTTCCGGAGATGATGATGATTATGATTATGAATTTTTTTTCCAAAGTGATTTCGCGATATATCACGTTACATGCAAATTATTATCAAATTTTTTGATTGTGAACATGTTAAACAAAGAGATTTATGGAATGGATTTTGATGTAAATGATTTAAAACGTAAATATTTATTTTTAACTTCTCATCAAAAATTATTTCTTGAATTAAATTTAAAGCAATTTCTTTCTTCGTACTTTGCAATATTTCGTTCTTAATGGATTAAATTTTAATTCTAACGTCAATTATCGTTAGATTTTTTTTTGGTACGCGTATAGTTTTAGTTTTATTTTAGATATCAACTTAACATTAGTTGTTTAACAAATTTAAATTATTGTATCGTATCACTTGTATGTTAATTTTTTTTTCTATTTATAATATATTGATATTGTATTATTTTTTTAATGTATTGATATTGTATTATTTTTTTAATGTATTGATATTGTATTATTTTTTTTCTATTTATAATATATTGAATTATTTTTTTTCGATTTTTAATATATTGAATTATTTTTTTTCGATTTATAATGAATTATTTTTTTTTTTTATTTATAAAATATTGAAATATTTTTTAAAGGAATAAATTCAATTGAATTAACCCTTTAGTAGTGTTACTTACCCTATTTTTAAAAGATTTTCTTTAAATATTATTTCGCTCATCATATTTATATAAAATAACTTAGTTATGCAAAAATTTTACCTTTTAATCTCTTTAGATGATTAAAAGTCATTTGAATATTGCCGCCGGGTTGCCATCTTTTCTTTGTAATTGGTGTTATATTTATTTTTAACACAAACCTTCTTTTTTGAATATATGAAAGAAAAGGCTAAGTCATCTCTGATTCTATGTATCTAAATCTTCGAGAGTTGGTACTTTTCCAAAATTTAAAACATGAAAAATTCTTTTCAATTTTGTGATTTGGTAATTGGTATGGCTTTATTTTCTACAATATTTTTTCATGTAAAAGAGTTCCGGATGTTGTTTGAACTTATGAATCAAAATCTCAATTGCATTACGATTAAGGTTTCTATGAGTTAATTTATTAATAATCTGCTTATAATCAAGGTTTTTAAGGACATTCACTCCAGGAATAGTTTCAATAATCGAGGAATTTTTTTTTTATTTTTGATCATACTAGTTAAAATTTACATTTTACAGTACGTTATATTATGAAAAATCAAATCTGATTGAATGAGCGATGATGATTAACCCATATAAAAGATTATTGACTATCAAAAAACCCTTACCTAAAAAATGGAATGATAAACCGAAAATACAATAATTTATTCGAATATATACTATATAGGATCTAGACTGACCAATAATAAAAATTTAATATATAATGTCACAGTGTGTAACAAAAATTTTATGACAACCAAACTGTTTTTTTATTTTTTTTTAAAAAAAAATTAAATTAAAATAAATTAAATAAATAAATAATAATAATAATAATAAATGAAAGGAAGCAAACAACAATACGAGTTAATAACAAATAATTATAATTAAATTCTTATTTATTTACTGTGGTACACCACGAATTTACGATAACAATAGCTTATGTATCTTTCAACAATATGATATGAAACATACTGTAAGAAACATAATAAGCTATAAAGGCTCTAAATACCTATCGCGTGTTTAATAAATATTCCTTATATATATTGAAATATCAGGTGAACCAATCATCAAATGAACTAGTTTAATCATATCTTCTTAAACATATGAAATCATGATAATTCATTAAAGTTTCGTATATTTCTGCGATTCCTGTAAACAAAATCAAAAAATATACGGTAAAATTTGTAATACATAAAGTATTAAATTCTAGGTTTGGGAAAGTTCCCGTTTCTAATTAGATCATTACTCTATAATTACAAAAATGAGAGTAATATAAATGTTAGTAAAAGAATGAATACGAAAGTGGTAAAAATGATTCGCAAAATTTCTAACCCCAGCATAAACCTAAATTAATTGGCGCTCTTTACATCATTTTCGGCACTTTATACTTCCGAATAACTAATAAATATTTGCGCGAAGTCATCGCTATTCAAATAGAAAAAATATTTATTTATTTAAATTTTGTGTAATCCATTTTTTTTAATGTCGGTTGAAACATTTTGATAAGAAAAACATCAAAAAACAAATTATTTTATTCCGTAATTATCACCAGCCCAATAATTTAATTTACTAAATTAGAAAAGCTGTTGAGAAAATTTGATTTATAAAATATTATTATTTTTTAGTATCCTAACTTTGGCCGAAATTATGATGTTCAGCCGGAATTAAGCGGCGACAATCACCGCACAGGTGAGCTTTAACAATTTTTTTAAACAAAGAAAACGCGTAAAAAGTATGAATTGTCAACTATCAAGAAATTATCAATTAATAATTTATGACCACGAACACACACAAAAAAAAGTTTATTAAATGAAACAGATTAAATAATTATTATGTAACAGTTTATGAAATTTAAGAATAGAATTTCTGCAAAAAGAATGAAAAAGAAAGGAGTCATTGAAAATGATAATGTCGTTTTATAATGATTAAGTCATATTAGTTTAGTAACGATTTATTTAGTTCGGAATCTTATTATCAAGTATTATTTATATTTGTAACATAAAAATGAAACGTGATAAACGGCTATCATATGAAATGACGATAATCTTTACTAAATCTTTTAACATACTATCATATCAGCATTGAAATTCGGAAAAAACACGGTATTTTCTAAATTAAAGTGACCAATGGTGCACAAAATTTGTGACACAAAAAGAGACATAAATATCATCTCTGGCGTAAAATGTTGAAAATTATCTAATTAATATAAAAAAAGAATAGCTACTAAATATCGCAAATAATAAGGAAATCAGAACAAGGACTGCTATCTAATCAATTAAATGTTCAATTTTTTATATGACTGTATTTTACAGTTCCATCATTAAAAGAAAAAACTATGTTAATCGTATTATGTTATTTATTTAATATCATGTGATAGTCACATATTGTTTTCATTATTCCTTTTTAGGGGTTCCCAATAATAATAGAGTTATGGGTATATTAAAAAAATTTTTTTTTTCTTAATGTTGAACAAACGGCGTAAATTTTTGCTTTTTTGGAAAACGAAAATGAAACCTACTTTTTAGATTCCTTTACGCGCAAATTAAATTTTTTTTCACCAATGATCATCGTGTCTGCATTTTTCTAAAGAGATCAGAGTATGTACCAAAAAATTATTAATCTGCCTACGAAAAAATTTATTTCTTGTCAAAATTTCAGTCATATTTTACACATTACAATTTCCAGATATATATCTACTGATAAAACATGAGTCATAATGTCCCCATGTATAATACATCTTTTTCTTTAATTTTGTAATATAATTAAAGTAATAAAATGTGAAATCATACTCATACTTTATTAAATATAATTATTTTGCGAGGCACAAATTTTATAATAAATGTAAGGGGGGTGAATAATTACCAAGTGAGAAATAATTTTTTTTCTAAATTATGTTTGTGAATAAAAAAATTCGTTTATTTTTGTTCTTTGTTCTTTTTTTTTTAATTTAAAAGATTTTCCGAAACAAGAGCTGTTTTTAAAAAAAAGATTAATTCTTTTTTTTTTTTTATACAATTTACAACCATTTTTTTTTAATTAAACAATTATGCACGCAATATGTGGACAAAGAACATATATAGATGGATATATAGTTTTGTTGTTAAGAAAAAAAAAGATTTTTTTTTTTATTAATAAAAAATTTTTTACAAATAAGAAAGAGGAGTAGTATCTATCAAATTTTGAAAACTTCCATTTATGTATTCATAAAAAGCCCAATGAACAATTATTAATAAAAAAAATGGCCATAGCGAGCGTTTATCTTACATTAGAATGAGGTCACTAATAAGCTTTTCGACATACTATTAGATGTTATCTCATGTTTATTTTTTTAAAAAAAAAAAAATTTGTGAAAAAATAAAAGATAAATCTAATATTAAAATATTCTTATTAATCTTAACAAAAAAGAAATAATAATGTTCTTAATGAAAATACTGTATATACTTTGTTATCTTTATAACAGGTAATTTAAACATTTAGACACCTGCTTTTTTTTTTGATTTGACTATAAACATGAAGAAAACATGAAAAAAAAATAAACAAAAATCTATCATGACATTGGTTAAACATGATTTTGAGCTGGGAAAATTAAATAATGACAATTAATAATCAAAAACAGTTTGTTTGTTATATTTTTTAAGTCTATTCACCTGTGAATTTATTTAATAAAAAGAAAATCCATTGAAAAATTGAGCTATCAATGTATCATTTGTAGTTATTTGAGGAAGATTCGCAATAAGTCTTAATGTGTCATTATTTACATTAACTTGTATGTGTCTTCGATATATTCGATTTAATTTACGTTGTCTTCTAAGTTGATCCTGTCTTCTTTGAGAAGCCATTTCTTTCTTTTTTTTTTTTTTTTTTTTTTTTTTTTTTTTTTTTTTTTTTTTTTTTTTTTTTTTTTTTTTTTTTTTTTTTTTTTGAGGAAAAAGATGCTTTACGGTATAGAAAATAAAAGGTGTATTTATATTTATAAATAATGCCATAATGCCATAAAATAATATTCATTATCACAATATGTAAATTAAAGTTTAATTATCTAGAAAAAAAAAGTGAGATAGATATTCTTTTGATGATATTTCCGATAATTTTTTTTATTCACACCAATATCAGGCTAGGTAAATAAAATTCAAACACTTATATTGAGTAATCAATAAAGTCTCATTTTCTCAAAAAAAAAAAAAAAAAAATACAACCAAAATATTGACATCCACTCTTGAATTCAATGCTTTAAATTTCTACACTGGTAAACAAACATGATACATAAAATATTACAATTCTAGATTAGGGGTAGTTCCCCACTTAATAATCAGATCATTACTCTAATAATTACCGAAAAATTAAAAAGAATGAGTACAAAAGTGGTAAAAATGATTTATATATAGTTAAAGAATGTTATGTAATCAATCTAACCCCCCAGCATATTTTCCTCCGGATAATATTTTCATAAAATAAAGTTGGCTGATAAGAATTTTGATAAGCAAAACTCCGAAAAGAAACAAAATATTTCAATCTTTCCGTAAAAAAAAAAAAAAAAAGTAATGAAACAGATTATATAATTATGAAATTTATAAAAAGAATTATTAAAAAAAGGAGTCATTGATGCAATACACATTTCATAATGCATAATGCACTTTATTTTATATCAAAGTATTTCCTTAATATTTGTATTTTGTAACATAAAAATGAAACTTAATTTTTTGTACTACATGTAAATGACAGAAAATTATAATGTACAGTATATGTATTCGTAATTTATAGATCAATGTTGTGAAACAAGAAAATTTGATCTGATGTTTGTTAACGTAAAATAACATAAAAAGAATAGAGTTATTTAAGGAATTTTTTTTCACATGCGTTATCTATTAGCCATTTTTTACCAATTCAAGATCTTTTCTCTATCTGATCATTATTGAACAACCAAACAATTATGCAAAAATTATAGTATTATGTTTGTATTGTGCAACACGTTATATCGACGGACTAATATGACAATATTTTTGTCATCGTACTCTGGATTTATTGATACTCCGTTCCTACAATAGAATTCTGGGTATATTAAAAAAAAAATTTTTTTTCATGGCGTAAACTTTTGCTTCTTGGGAACTCAACTTTTTATTTGACCAAATATGTTATTATCATGACCCAGAAACCAAATAAAATTGTACTAATAAAGAATTCATCCTTGGTATATTATTATTTATCTAAAAAATTTTTTTTTATATGTTATTTTAAAATAATTGAGTTGATAATAATGATTAAGTAGTCGTTATCTGTCTACGATTGCATTTTTCTAAATTGGAGGGTGGTTTATATTATATTAACAAAAATTATTAATCTTCTTACGAAAAAAATTGTTTCTTTAAAATGAATAAATATTTTTTCTTTTCTTTTCTTTCCTTTTCTTTTGATAACGTGTATTATATCGATGTTTCCCTGTTTCCCCTAGATAATGTAATTATGACTTCGTTAATTGTATATTCATTAAAAAAATGACATGCAAATAACATTTTCCTACTTGTACAACCTCCAAATGAAGTATTTTGACATACCATTCAGTTTAAAATATAGGAGAGGTCATAAATTGATATACTATTATTATTAAACATGTTCCATGTATAATCGTTAAATTAGTACTTTGAATTTTACACAATAAACATGAATCCATGTATAATCATACTTTAAAATGATCCAAAATTGTAATCATTATATATTGACTCATTTTTATAAATCAGTATCATGTATTATGAATATCTGGAAATAATACAATAGCTTGTGCTCTTTGGCTGATATTTTGGTCATCTACATATTCTTGTTCTATATTAAAAATTTGAGATTCTAGTTCTGCCTCTTCTGTAATATTTAATGTATATACTCTAGATGAATCTACTTNCATATCAACTATATTTTCTTCNTCAAAAATATTAAAATCAGCCTCTGTAATTTCTTCTAATTCATCCCCATGATATTACGAAAAACTATCGTGATACAATTGATACATGAAGTTATCTGTTATTGTAATTTGCGTACCATAATTGTTACGCACGTGATTTTCGTGTAAAGTAAAAATTTTGTGCAAAGTAATAATCAAATATGTTCCATCCTGATTATAATTACATTACGGTACTGATAAATTACTCCTGCAATTCTATACCTTCTGGAAAATGTGATTAAAGAATATTTATGTCATTCATTAAAGATTTATGAGAACTCATGAAACAGGAATGCAAAAGAAAACTATGAATCAGAAAAAACAATTGTTCCCTCAAAGCTGGCCCAGTGAAATTCAACTAATAATATCACTTGCAATCATTACACCTGCTGATGTTATTCAATCAATATTTTGGAAATCATACCATTTTTAGTACATTTCGTGAGAAGTCTTCGTTGATAATTTAAAAAAAAGTAATGAAAAATAAAAATTTAAAGTAAAAAATAATTTCTTTTAAATAGAAATCATAATAGAAATTCATAAATGATTTATTTAAGCGTAAATGATATATTATTGCTCCCAATTCTGATTATAATTAATTTTTTAATAATCTGATTGGGAATTGTAAAAAAAAAAACACGAAATATAATATGTTGGACTTTATTTAAAATAATTCACTTCAATAAAAAAAAAAAAAAAGTCAAAAAGATTTGATTTGGACTTCTTTAAATTTGGGATGTTTGATTTAATTTGAGAATTATTCTGGATATAAAAATGGAAGACAATATAAACTTAAACGCCACATTGATACCAAACTATCAATTCAACATTTAAGATACAGTATAACTCACATCTGTTAAAATCGCTGTTTTTTAAATAAATCAT
>QKYT01000049.1:45709-80188 GCA_003550305.1 Glomus cerebriforme | reverse complement strand
CCGAAATTTAGCCGAATCGTCACATGCCGAAACTTCTTATTTCGACTAGTGTTTTATCCATTATTCTATCTTTGGAGCCATTAGAAGCATGTGCAGCTGTAGGGTCATTATGGAACATGTAGAGTACTAATTATATTTCATATTTTTGTACTATTTTAATTAAATTATTCTGGTTGTTTTGATCTTTCTTAAATAATAAATTGTTTCTAACTAAATAATATTTTGATTGATTTACTAATTATATGCTTCACTAAAATTTAAAGGAAATATACTATTACTAATATAATTTAATAAATTATGATAATGTGGAGTATTCATTTAATTAGCCATTTATCACAATGTGAACGCTTTAGCTTTTACCATAAAGAAATAACTATATATATATAAATAAATAAAAAAAATATTAAAAAATAAACCTAATCTAATTTGGCAATAATGGGTTCAAGAGATGTAATATAAATAGGTAAATTGTTGTAGAGACGTTCTAAAAGTCTCAAATATATATACTACAGCATTTTCTCATTAGACTAAGATGAGTTCTTTTCACCAGAGTAAATTTACTAATATACTGGGGTTCATATCAGGATGGAGTTGACTGGGGAAAAATTTCCAAATGTAACGGTGAACAATAGTTCCATATGCTGGTAAATTCTTTTTGCATGCTTTGCAGTATGTATGAATATAATAATTTTTGGTATCACAATTCCAGGTGCACTTGCTTTCTCCTTTAGTTATCAGTTAACCTGTGATAACTTGCTTAACTTGAATACTGATTTGATAGATTTGCTTGATATCTTTTTTTGTGAAGTTAATTGTAAGCAGAGGTTTTCATATCATACATTTCTAGCACTTCACTTCTGCCAAAGTTAGAGGTACCATCATTGAAATGGTATTCCTATTCAATTTTGCTTTTGTTTTCCTTAATCCATCTTTTATCCCATCCATTATTATGGTCACGTTGATATTCCTCTGTATTAATATTGGTTCACATGTGCAGATAATATGTCCACAACATGGGTATAGTTTGAGTATAGTCAATGGCATAGAATTTTTGCTTTTGATTTCTGAGAATTTGCTTTCACTCTCATCAGTATAACCAAAGATATAGGATAGATTACATGAAGATTATTATTAGTTATAATATTTATAGTATGAAAATTAACGTTTATATTTTAAATAGTTTTGTAGTTTAGTTTATTTTAGATAGTTTATAGTTTAATTTATTAACACATGATTAGTACATGATTTAATACATAATTAGAACATTGTGAAATATTGTAAGGAATTATAGAGTTATAAGTGGCAAAGTAAATGTGACAAAGTAAAGGTTGCAAAGTAGATGATCGATAAGATTAATAATCATAAGATCGGCATAATTAATTATGAGTCATTATGAGTTATTAAATTAAGGGATATATAATGAGTCATCTTTATTATTAATAATTAATAATCATTATTAAGTAGAAGAAGATGGAAAGTTTGAGAATATAAGAAATTGAAGAATCAAGAGAAAGAAAGAATGAATGAAGGAAACATATAGAAATAATAAAAGAATGAAAGAAATGAAGAATTGTAAAAGAAATGAAGAATTGTAGATCATTTATAGTATTACAAATAGTTTAGTGAAACATAATTTAGTGAAACCCTAAGTTTTATAAAAGCAGAAGGATTGGGTCTTAATTAAAATTTTTAGCTTTTAAGCTTAATAAAAAAATATTAATTATTGAAGGTTATTTTGAATATGCTCATTGTTCGCTTGAGAGTTAATTAATATAATAAGTTCAGAAGTGAAGTATGAAAAATTATCCAAATTGATTATTTAATGTAAATTTATTTAATGTAAGGAAAATTATTGCATTTTGAAAGTAAGATATTTGGGATTATAAAAAAAACATATAAAGTTATAAAATTTAAACTAAGCATAAAGTTAAATTGAGTGTTAATTTTAATTTACTGGTATGTGGCAGATGCCAGTGATAATGAAAAACTTTTGATAGGAAATTAATCATCTTCTCTTATTACTTCTAGTGAGGGTTATGAATGAAGACTCTGCTTCAGATTCTTCATTTTCCTCTATATCAGCATTATAGGTTATGATTAGGAAACACTTATTTTCTTTCTCTTGATCAGTATGATCATTGTATATTCATGATAAAGCGTTAGCATTAGCATTATATTTTTCTGGGCAGTGTTCGATGGTAAAATTGTATTGTTAGAATTCCATAATCCAACATGCTCATTTACTTTTAAGCATCTTTGAGATTTTTAACTATTTTAGAGCTAAATGGTCAGTTACGATAGAAAAAGGTCAACTTAAATAGTGATGAAAATATTTGATAGCCCATATGATAGCAAGACATTTTAAGTCTGTGATGGGATAATTTTTTTTAGCTTTGTTAGTTATTTGGCTAGCATAGGCAACTACATACTTTTGACCATTAACTTTCTGGAATAATACAGCTCCAAGTTTAAACTTACAAGCATTAGTGTATAGGGTGAAAGGTTGCTTGAAATCTAGATATTGTAAGATGAGGACTTTGATACGCCTTTCCTTAAGCCTATCAAATGTGATTTGCTATTTTTCAGTCCATTGGAAGGGTATTTTCTTTTTTAGTAACATGATAAGAGACTTGGCATATCATGTGAAATCTTTAATGAATTTTCAATAGTAACCAAACAATCCCAATGCAGTTCAAAGTTGAGTTAAGGTCTTTAAAATGGAAAAACTCTTAACTTTTTCTATTTTCTCTGAATCTGGATGAATTCCTTCTTCCTACTATGTGTCCTAAGAAAGCTAAAGAAGAATAACAAAAATAACACTTCTTTAACTTTATGCAAAGTTGAACTTCTCTAAGGGTTTGGAAGACTTGTTTGACATGATTTAAGTGTAATTCTAAGGGTCTTTTTAAGTATATAATAATATTGTCTAAGTAAACTGCAACGAATAATCTAAGATAATCCTTCAAAATCCAGTTCATAAGTCTCTAGAAGGTTCCTGAAGTGTTATTCAAACCAAAGGGCATAATTAAAAATTCATAGAGACCTAATGGGGTGATGAAAGTGGTCTTTTCAATATCTTTAGGATGCATGAAAACTTGCCAATATCCACTAGCTAAGTCTAATATGGTAAACTATTAAAATCTGTTTAAAGAATCTAATAAATTATCGATCCTTGATAGAGGCATCAAGTTTGGTAAGGGTATTTAACTTGCGATAATCAATATATAGCTTTTTTTCTCCTTCTTTCTTTTCTATTATGACTACTGGGAAGGCTAGGAATGGAAAAGTTCCAAATCGAGTGACTCAAAGTCAGTTTCTAAGCTAAATGTCAGTTCATTTTCAAGTTGAACTGAATAGCTCAAGCAGAACAGTCAGTTCAGTTCTGACTCAGTTTAGAACTGGTTTAATTAGTATTATTTATTTAGACTATTAGACTAAAATGATAAGACATTAGTGGTCTGATTCATGGATATAAAATCTGAATATCTGTACAGATATGCAGATATCCAGATATTAATTTTAGGCAATGAATAAGAAATTACAGATATACAGATATCTATGGATATCCGTACGAATGTATGCATGTTAATACTGTACAACGGTTGATTAAAAAAATGTGAAATAAATACGTAATAGTGATTAAAAAAAGGTGTCACTTTATTTTAGTCTAGTCTTTTTATAACAATGTCCAGCCACTCTAGTGAGTCAGAAAATTTTGAAACCTTAACTTCTAAAATAAGTAGATCAAAAAGACCAAGGCAAAGGGAACGCGAACAGCAAAATATAAGTTAAAATGAATCTATAATTGATTTGGAATCAGATACAAATATAAGTAACCAGCAAAAAGCTGATAAAAATAATGTAAAACGTAAAAAAACTTCAATAAAAAAAGATTTAAACAAAATAGCTGACCAACTAGTTTTAATTTCAAATATCAAGCTACTGGGATAAAGTTGGATATGAAGATACTTTAATCAATATAAACCAATTGAGCAATACAAAAGAATTGTAAAATATTTAGTTTAAGTTCAACAAAAAAATAATAAAAAGCTATGTGGTCATTTTATAGGTTCTGATAATTCTACTGGCAATTTTATTGCTCATCTTACTTCATATTGAATTACTGAGGAAAGTTATAAAAGAAGAATATGTGAAATACGAAATAATAATAACCAGTTAACATAAACCTGTATAGATGAAATTATTCAAAATAATCCAGATATTAAAAATTGCTGAGACAGAAAATTCATTGGAATTTTAATTAAAGATAATAGACCAATTAGTATATGTAATGATGAAGGCTTAATTGAATTTATTCATGAATTTGATCAAAATTATCAAATTCCAAATGATAAAATAATTTGCCAACTATTAGCCGAAGCATACAATCAAATTAAAACTATTTTAGAAAAAAAATTTAATGAAAATATTATTTTCTGTTCTATAACAATAGACTTATAGATAGTGTGAAATAAAAGTGGGTATATTGGCATTACATCTTCATTTATTGATAATAATTTTGATATTTGTGAAGCAATTTTAGCAGTTCAATATGTACCTTATTCCATACCAGTGATAATATTTGTAAAGTACTATGTGATATTATTTCAAATTGAAATCTAACTGGTAAAGTCTTTACAATGACAACAGATAATAGTTCCAATATGGTAAAAGCTGAAAGATTAATGAATAAGCTTACATGACTTTCTTATACAGCTCATACATTACAGTTACTTGTAAGGAAAGGGTTACTACCAGCTGAGATTCTAGTTGCATGAGCTAAAAGATTAATAAATTTTTTTACTTCATCCAAACAAACAGAAAAATTACTAGAAATTCAAAAAAGTACTAATCGTATCAATAATAATGAGGTAATTAAATTTTTTATTAATAATGTAAAATATTTTATTTAAAAAAATATTTTTATTTTCTTAAATTATTTTATTTTAATAATTAATCATATTTTTTCTTTACATAAATCTAACAATTAATAATAATTCACTAATCTATTATGTTACATTTTTTATTACAGGATTTAGAAGAAAATGATGAATACCTTCGAATGGTTGCTGATGTAGAAACGCGATGGAATTCTAGTTATCTCGCATGGAAACGTTTAATAAAAATCAAAAATCTCATTGATATTCTGACATCTACTATATTAATTGATTCTGATCCTTCAACCCAACATGATGAAAAGTAACTGAAAAATATAAATCTAACAGAAAATAAATGGTAAGAAATGAGTAAATTAATCATAATTTTGGAAGATTTTGCTGGAGCAACCAAATATTTAGGTAAAAGTAAATATATAACTATTAGTTTAATATATAGTATTTTAGCAATGATTAATCAAAAGATTTTATCAGATGATGATTTGGAGGTTATAGATTTAACCAGTCCAGATACAGTCTTTGATGATAATATTGGCTATGAAGATACTTCAGAAGATGAACCTAATTTCTGAATGACCTAAATGGAAAAAAATTAATATTAATATACTACAAAATTGTACTGATCTTGAAAAATGTGTTAAAGTAACACTTTACCAATCAATGAATTATTATTGGGAAGTTCAACAAAAGCAAGAGATGTTGGCTGCTTTACTAGATCCAAGGTTTAAAGAACTTAGATTTGTCTCTAATTTATTGCATATTAGAATTCAAGAACAATTAAAAAATACTTATTAAGAATGAAAAACTTAAATAATGAAAATTAGGAAGTTAAATTACAGCCAGTGCCATCAAATTTATTGTTGACAAGAATATTTCAAAATGATACTATTAATGTTGATAAAGTAGCCAATTATTTAGCTTTGCTCAAGATTCATTATGATAATTGTCCTCTAACTAGTGTTCCGCAGACGATTCGGCCGAATCGAATTTAATTCAGATTCGATTCGGATTCGATTCGATTTGATTCAGAATTTTCGAATTTTGAATCGAATCCAAATCTCAGATTTGGATTTGGTATCGAATCCGAATCGAATCCGAATCGATTCGACCGATTGTTTAATTTTGCCCAAATTTTATAAAGCTGGCCAAAATTGCCTTATTTGGACCTTATATAACGTTACACGAACCAAAAAAGGCAATTTTGTTTTTCTCGAAAATTGGAATTTTGTATTACACAATATTCCCAAAAAGGCAATTTTCTTGCAGATCATTTAATTCCGGCTGGAATTATGAATCACGTGACATCAGCATCGAATTCGAACTGAATTCAAATCGAATCCGAATTGATTTAATTTGATTCGTTCGAATATCCAATCGAATTTAAACGATTTGTGATTCGATCGAATCGAATTCGAATCTGATTCAATTCAATTCGATTCGATTCGATTCGTGCAGAACACTACGGCTCTAACATGATAAAGAATTAATAAGACTAGGTTTCCAGTACTATCAGAATTAGCAAGAAAATATATAGCCATCCCTACCACCTCTATTTCATGCGAAAGATTTTTTAGTGAAGCCAAATGTAATAATTATAAAAAGAACACAATTGGCATCAAATATGTTAGAAAATTTGGTATTTTGTAAGAAGAATTGGTGTCTAGTTGGTGAAATTTTTCTATTAAAATATTAGTTTATAAATAATTAATGTAACAAGAAGCAAATAAATCTTTTTGGGTGGTAATTAAATAAATGAACTAATCAGATTTAGTTAGTATTTTCTCATTATTACCAAAAGAAAAGTGGCTTAGAAATTTTTTTTTAACAAATCGTTACAAATTTTAAAATAAAAATTTTATCTGTTATTATCCATTTTTTCTATGTTATTATCCAGATAAATCTGTTATCCAAATTATCCATAAATTAAATTTATCTGTGCGGACTTATTCAGATTTATCCAGATTTTTCAAGGATAGCAATCCGTATCTGTGATGAATTTACAGATTATCATTTTGTAGATAAACGGATATCTGGATCAGATCACTATAAGACATAAATCTTATGATCTTAATTTTGTAACACTAAATATGTAATAGCAATTTTTGTAAATTTAAAAATATGATAAACTGCCTGAAATAGTTAATAAATATTGATTATTTTCAAAATCTTCTCACTCCCTCTTCAAACTTTTTCTTTTTTCTTCTTTTGTTAAAATGGACAAACAAAATATGATGATGTTATTCTTAAAATAGGTAATTTTAAAAAAAATTTCTCACTCTTCTTCAAACTTTTTGTTCTTTTTGTTTTTTTTTTTCCTTTTGTTAAAATGAATAAACAACATGATGACATTATTCTTAAAATAAGTTTATTTTTTTTATTATAAAATAAAAAGAATATGAAATATTGATTATAAAAAAATTTCAAAAACTCTTTCTACTTTATTAAAATGGCGAAACAAGCTGCAGAAATCTTAAGTGAAAAAATGTTGAGTAATGAAGAATTTGATCCAAATCAATTTGTAGGTATATATGAAGAGAAAGATGATAAAGACAAGTGAAAAATAGTTAGTCAAGTAAGCATAACAATGGCTTTGTCAAGTAATAGTGGTAGTAGTGTATGGATATATTTTGACAAGAATTCTAATCATGCATCAGGCTATAATATCTGCAAAGAATGTTCTAAACAATACAAAACAACTTCAAGCATATTGATATTATGAAAGTACCTCCAAGTATATAACCTAAAAGCGCCTACAAGAATAGAAAAAGTTAATAAAAAAGCTGATACTTTTACCAAACAAGAACAAAAAGATCATGATAAATATCTTGTTCAGTGGTTAATATCAGATTTTCAACCTTTTACCATTATTGAAACCCCTATGTTTAGGCATTTGTTAATTTTTTATGTCTGTGATACATCGTTCCAGATCAACATAAGGCAAAAGGTAAATTTTGATCTTTAATCAAAGACTTGTATTTTTCTTTGATAATCATATTTATCTTCTTTTTTTATATAAAGCTAATTATTGGTGTATTTAATGAATAAAGAATGAAAATTATAAATATACTACCTCAAGTCATAGGACAGTTTTCATTAACAGCTAATTTATGGACTTCTACTATAAATCGGGAAGCTTTTTTGGAAGTGACAATTCACTATGTAGATTCCAACTGGAATCTTTGTAATTTTCTTCTTGACATAATCTCTTTTACGATTAAACATTCAGAAATGAATATCGCCCAGGAGATTTTGTGCGTTCTAGAGAAATTTAACATTTCAAGAAGAATCATTGCACTTACTACTAATAATAATTCTGCAATGATAGCTTGCGGGAAGGAAATAGCCTCCGTTTTCAATAAAGAAATTTCATCGTTAAACTTTTCACACTATCGTTGTACTACACACATTCTAAATTTAGGGATGAAGAAAGAACTGAAGAATATTAGTAATTTCATTATAAAGGTGCATAAAATAATGACTACTATTAAAAATTTGACTTGCCTTTGTAATTCACTCTAAGCCTTTTGTAAAATTAAAAATATCGCCTGTCTCAAGCCTATTTTGGATGTGAAAACGTAATAGAACTCCACTTTTTATATGTTAAAATGATTTAAAGAACTTGAATCAGCATTAGTGCTGCTTGCGATTGATAAATATTTGATACGAATTCTTTATCCTAACAAAGATGATTGGATTGAAATTAAGATAGTAAAATGTTTTTTTGAATTTCTTTTTCTTTTTTTTTAAATAATAATATATTTCTTTTTAATAGGATACCCTAGTGCTTCTTGTGTCTTTAGAAAAAGCTACTATGTATTTATCCTTGTCTTCTTACCCAACTCTAGGATACGCATCATATTTTCTTAGGACTTCAGACGCATCTAGAAAAATATGCGAAAAATGAAAATTTTTCACAATGCATTATGGCAGCTTTGATCTACCACAAAATTGAAGACTACTGGATGATCTTGGACAGTGCTTCAACCATTTCTGCAATTTTGGATCCCGAAGCAAGCTCTCAGTCTTTCCAAATGAATTAAAATTAAGCGCTCGTGTACAAATCCAAGCTATCTATAAACTCTATAAAGAGCGATCCTCCTCACTTACGAATCTGGCTCCACCTACTCCTGTTAAAAGAAGTCGACAATATTTTGCACAGCTCAGAGAAAAAACACCCATAAATGAAATTGAAGTTCCCACTGTAGAAGAAGAAGTGGACAAAGAGTTAAATAATTACCTAGATCTCCCAATTGATGAAGAGATCGATCCTCTCTTTTGGTGGAAAGCTCATTTAAACGAGTATCCAGTTTTGAGCCTTATGGCCTGAGATTATCTAATGATACAAGCAATGAGCGTCGCATCAGAACAAGCCTTTTCGGTTACTGGAAATGCGATTACAAAGACTTGGAATCGTTTATTGCCAGAAACATCAAGGGCATGTTTATGTGTAAAAAGTTAGATCGATAACAATTTAGTAAAATTTTTTAATTAATTATAATTTTCATTCTTTCAAAAGTTGAAATCTTAATTTAACTGATTAGTCAAATACAGTCAATCGTATGACCACTCGTACGACCTAAAAATTATGTAACATTAATTCACCTTTTTTTTAATAAATACCCTGAGAATTTGTCGGAGAATCAAAATCAAATGAGTAATGATAAAACCGTATTAATCATTTTTTCGTGTTCTGATAAATTACTTTTTTTAATATGGTATTACTTCACAACAAGCCACCAAAAGTTTATGCAAGAGTCTATCAAGAGTCTATCAGTCGCGTGTATTTAGAAAGGTATATAAAGTATAAATACCTTAAACTTCTCTTACTTGTGTTTGTCCTTTGTTTCTTTCAATAACGAGTTTTATGTCATTTATCACTATAAAAATTGGTCAGGTATCCTTGAAAACACTTTCCTACGATATACTTGGACTCTTCACGCAAAAGAGTATACATATACAACAAGAAAAATTTCACCAAAAGATAGTGTTTGATTATAACATAAACCCAAATAACGCTAATATTCAAAAGTTTGACAACTCAAATTATCCAAATACAATAGTCATTCAAAGAGAACTTCAAAACACTATACTCTGCGTGGTTATAGAAAAAAATACGCGTCCTTCGAAGATAGTAACATATTACACAAAGAATTAACCGTTACTGGAAAAATGTCATCTGAAAATACTTTGCACAGTAGCACTGGAGTGTCTATAATGAAGCTAACTTTTGAAGAACATTTGGTTAATTGTTATTCAATCCCTAAACATCTTATATCGGAAATTAAGGTATGCTTCATGTGTTTAGTTTGTTTCTTATTATACAATTAATATCTTTATTGTTTTGCTTGTCTTACTTGGATTTTATTAAAATACTTAAGAAAGTAACAAATCTGGAAGGATATAACTATGCAAATGGTGAATATAAAACTAGCACAGATATTAACTTAAGGTATGCATGTTATTTCATATTGAGTATATTTAAAATGGTATTATTCATTTATTTAAAATACAATATTTTTGTAGTTTATGGACTAATACTAACTACAGTTATTACGAAGATGCGGACATATTAACAATTAACTTTACAAGAAAGATCAATGTCCTCCACGATTATTGTGAATACATAAATGACCTTCTAGTTTGCTATGTACCCAATGACAAAATAATTTCGGTTCAGATCTTTCAAGCATCAACTATATTGTGCAGTCATTTATTCGACTATGATGAGGTTATAAACAATCAGCCACCCTTACATCTTCATTCCATCTATTGTGAGGATCGCGATGAATTGAATATATATTTTACTGATGATTCATCCACCAAAAGATTAAAGTGCACTGAGGAGGATAAGGATGTTCTTTTACAGATTAACAATAATGATAAACTTATTGGATTATTATTTCGTAATGCGAAGAACAGAATAGCCAAAGAATTTTCACCAAAAGATAGGGAGAGACTTATAGAAAGCTATGAAATGGCCAGGAACTTAGCTTCGAATTCATCACAAAGAATGTGTTGCGTAATTCTTTAGCTACCACGGCAATATCATTGGAGGAAATAATGGATCCATTTATGGGAGTTTGGGGACAAGCAATTTAAATAATTTTAAATGTATATGTATTAAATTGGTAAAAATTTATGAATATTAGAATAATGCTAGGATAGTATTATGAGATTTTTTTTTATTTATCTTTTCATGCAATTTTTTTTATTTGCTATTGCTAATCTCAATGTATAATATATGTAATTTGAATATCTTAATGCTTAATAAATAAACTTTGCAAAAAAAAAATTTTGAAGCGTATGTAGAGAGGTTAGTTATTACAAAAGAGCAAGCATCTCGAACCCTAACCAGTGTTTCCCGTCAATACTACCTAATCATGCTAATTTTTCGATATCTATACGTCTATCTAATATGTTTCTATAATTAATGAAATAAATTAACCAATTACACGACCTTATACAACTATAAAGCCGGAAAGCTTGATTAGCATCATGATAATATATTCCTAGAAGCTAGCCAAGCAATAAAACAACATACCTTATAATTTCTTTGTGAAATATCCTTTATTGTGGAAATATTCAAATAAATTAAATCACGTGATTTGGGCGAACCGAGTTCGCCGAAATTTTCCCAAGAAAAATTTTTTATTATTACATGCAAAAAATAAATACATAGTTTGGGACGTAGCCCGCGATACATGACGAATTTTCTATTCTAAAACCTATTTATCTGACTTTCCGGTAAGGTTGCTCGATGACCTATTACCCTTTCTTCACTTCGTGTCCGGCTTCTGTGCCTCCTCCAATAACCATGCAATATGTCCGAGAACCCTTTCCACCTTAGCTTGCAAATCTTCATCATTGTACACAACGGTAACTGGTTTCGATAGCTTAAACGATAACTTCCCCCGTTATACGAACATTCCATAAAATACCATTTTTCCGCATCTGTGATAATTCCAAAAGTCTTTCTTGTAAAAACATCCCCTTCTTCCATCTCACTAGCCTTACGCTTACGGTTTGATAAAGCTGATTCAAGTTGAACAGCATTCTGAGCAATGCCCTTATAAAAATCTTCGTCCTTTACCTCTGTCACGCCGACAGTTTTTGCGGATTGGAGTAAATCTATTGTTCAAACTTACCCTCATATAGATTTACCCCGGCGACAAGGTACGAACATACATACTCCGATTTCGATGCCTCATTTCCACTGATTGGAATAGACTTGAGACGGGCATTTAGTTCGGCTATAAGATGTTTAAGTATTGACCGGGAAGAATCGTTTTCCAGATCTTTATACTCGCAAGTGAAAGGCGGGAATACTGACAAAGATGGGTCATCCGATTCACAGAGTTCGTAAAGCTGACACACTTTTGGGAAAGACCAATCCGATAAAGCTTTTGAGGGCGTTTCTATGAACACGGTAAACTTGAGATTGTTCTTTGATACGAATATGCGGAGCATCTCACGAAGGTCTTGATCATTATGAGGGAAGTATTTCTCTCCATCATTCATTAAGTTGAGTTCCGCCCCATCATTTTCAAGTGCTGGTGGATGATACATCTTACGTATATAATCTTTGAGGCCTTCGAGAGTCGCATGTTCGATATTTGCAGTCCACTTATTGGGCTTCCGTTTCGGGTGAACAACGATATCGAAGTCTACAATGCAATGGTCAGTTAGAAAAATTCTTACGAAGTCTCCCTTCCCACTATTATATGCATACCATGTGTGGACTTGTTAAGTAATGCCTGCACGAAGCGACTTGCTCGAGTAATTCCTGTTCACGGCTCGAAGTGGCGGTGGTCTCTTGTGGAGAGACTAAGACATGGATATGTTCCTCGGGAGGTGAGTCAGGGAAGTATTTCGAAATCTTTTCTTATTGCCAACAGCTAGTCACTGTCCTCGAGTGAAAGATTGCTTAAGGGATCGACATGATCGTCAGAGATTGGCACTTTCCATAGCTTAATGTCTTTGGCATCAACGTTAACAAAAGTTTGAGGTTGCTCGGCCTTAATAACTTTTTTGAGTTACCTACAAGTTGCTCCCTATCAATATCGACAGGAAAAGCGTTCGCTAGAGTATTTCCTTTAACGAGGCAAAGCAAAGTGATAGACATGTTTTCGGCTTATATAGTATTTTTTGCGAAATTTTATTGGTGCAAACTAGCGTATATGAGGACAAGAATAAAAAAGAATTTTATTTGCGAGGTAGACTATATATGTGAGAAATTATTCTGTTTCACAAGAGAGACCTGCTGTGCCTAATCACTGCGCCTCCCTAACTGTGAAGACTTCACACTTATCACCTGACGTTTTTTATATAGGTTCGGATAAAAATGTTAGATTTATAGTCCTAGACCGCATCATTACACGTGACCCGTATCTCATATAAAATAATAATACTTTATTTATGAAATAAAAAATATTGCCAAAAGCTAGCATACAACACATAAAAATTGTGAATAAAAATACTAATAACTTGGTGGGGGTATGGGGGACACGACTATATGATATAAGTCTGCTGGAGGATCTCCTTCGAAATAAGCAAAAATCAAAGCCTGTGGTTGTATACACCTTTCGTCTACATTCCCAGGATAATAAACTTGATAAATATCAAGAGGAATATTATTATATAGAAGACTCAACTGGTTTTGAATAGCTATTTGAAGTGTGCTAACTGCTCCATTTCTGAGGAGCATAATTCTTAGAGTAAGATTATCTTGTGAAAGATCATTGAACTGTCCACTAGAAATGATAAGACATTTAAGAGTAATATTGGACATATTTCATATTTCCTAAATGCAAGAGCCTATTGTGAGAAATTTTCACTTGCAGTAAACATAACTTCTGGCATATGGGTTCTTTGCTAGGAAAATCAAGTTTCAAGAATTTTTATGCTAAAATTTAAAGCTTATTGTATTTTAATCTAATGATTCCAAAAACTAAAGAATCATAAAAATCTCAATTTTGATAAAAAAATCTCAGAATCTTATTTTCCTAGCAAAGAACCCATATACATACCTCAATTATTTTTGCGGGAATATTAGCTGAACTTCACATATTCCTACATGCTTTATATCTTGCTAGGAAAAAGTCTCTCTTGATCAAAGATCTGTGGGATTTAGTTTATCCTGCTTGCTTGCCCTTGATAGCTTTTCTTTTTTCAAATGAATATGAGAAAAAAGTGGGTCTTTTCACATGAAGATCTACCAGAAATATATATAGTTGGTTTTACATCCAGCGATCTTAAAATTGTGAGTCCATTAGCCTTTCATAACATATGCTTTTGACATTATTATTTACTTTTACAGTAGGTCCTGTATTGCATGTAGACTTTCTTTTACATTTTCTCAGAAAAAAAATAGAGGTAGTTAGCATATATATTTATTTTTGATTATATGTAAAAATTATTATATATATTATACAAACCTATTATTGTGATCTGCATATTTTTGTCACACAGGAGTATAGCTAAAGATGGGAAAAGTTTCAAATTGAGCAACTTGAAATCAGTTTCTAAGCCGAACATCAGTTCATTTTTGAATCAAACTAAATAGCTCAAGCGAAATGGTCAGTTCAGTTCTGACTCAGTTTAGAACTGGTTTAATTAGTATTATTTATTTAGACTATTAGACTAAAATGATAAGACATAAATCTTATGATCTTAATTTTTGTAATACTAAATATGTAACAGCAATTTTTGTAAATTTAAAAATATGATAAACTGCCTGAAATAGTTAATAAATATTGATTGTTTTCAAAATCTTCTTACTCTCTCTTCAAACTTTTTCTTTTTTTTCCTTTTATTGAAATGGAAAAACAAAATATGATGATATTATTCTTAAAATGAGTAATTTTAAAAAAATTTTCTCACTCCTCTTTGAACTTTTTATTCTTTTTCTTCTTTTTTTTTCTTTTGTTGAAATGGATAAACAACATGATGACATTATTCTTAAAATAAGTTTATTTTTTTTTATTATAAAATAAAAAGAATATGAAAATATCAATTATAAAAAAATTTTAAAATCTCTTTTTACTTTATTAAAATGGCAGAACAAGCAGCAGAAATTTTAAGTGAAATATGTTAAATAATGAAAAATTTAATCCAAATCAATTTGTAGGTATATATGGAGAGGAAGATGATGGAGACGAGTAGGAAACAGTTAGTCAAGTAAGCATAACAATGGCTTCATCAAGTAATAGTGATAGTAGTATATAGATATATTTTGACAAGAATCCTAATTATGCACTAGGCTATAATGTTTGCAAAAAATACTTTAAATAATCCAAAATAACTTCAAGCATATCAACCTTACAAAAGCACTTCTAAACACATAATCTAAAAGCACCTACAAAAATAGAAAAAGTTAATAAAAAAGCTGATCCTTTTACTAAATAAGAACAAAAAGATCATGATAAATACCTTATTCAGTGGTTGATATCAGATCTTCAACCTTTTACCATTATTGAAAACCTTATGTTTAGGGTATTTGTTAATTTTTGATACATCATTTCAGATCAATATAAAGCAAAAGGTAAATTTTAATTTTTAATTGAAGACTTTTCTTATGTTTTTTTTTAATAATCATATTTATCTTCTTTTTTATATAGAGATAATTATCGGTACATTTAATAAACAAAGAATAGAAATTATAAATATGCTTCATCAAATTATGGGGCAGTTCACAGGTAAAATGATGCCAAATTGGAGCTCATTTAGATCATTTTAGGATACCCTAAAATGACCTAAATGAACCCCAATTTTTTTTGTTTTTCTTCAGCAGGATACCTGATTGATGACCAAATTTTGGTGTAATTCGTGCACATTAAGATTATCAATCAGGTATCTGCAAGGTTATCAATCAGATATTTACTTTGTATGCAATCGAATATATATATATATATATAACAATATCACTAGTTGAAATAGAATAATTCGGCCTAAATTTGACCAAGTTAAATATAGGTTGAATGATGAACTAATCTGCATCAAATTAAGGTCAATTTTGGTGTAGTTAGGCTTCTAATTGCCTTTAATTCAGAAAGACAATTCAGCCACTATTCATACTTAATTAAATCTTAAAAAAGCTAATATTCAGCCAAAAAGATGCTAAATTCAACCTTAAAAGGGCCAGTATTCAGACTTAAAAAAGCTGGTATTTGGCTTTAATTTGGTTTTAAAAAAGCTAATATTCAACCTATATTTATCATAAATTTATTTTATAAATATTATTATATATTAAATCTAATTTATTATTAACCAATTAAAAACTATATACAAATATTAAAAGTACTTTCAGATTGTCAAAGTAAACTCTAAAAAAATAAAATTAAAATGAAATTGTGAAGTTTTCAAATTAATCCTATAAAAAAATAGCTATATCATGCCAAATACTTAAAGTATTGTAATTATGCTAAATACTTTAAATATTGATTCTATAGAAAAATCACTATACTGAATAAGTATCTTTAAGTATTACGAAATTGATCATATAGAGCTGAAGTTAATTAAAATAGTCTAAAAAAAATTAATTAGCATGTTATTTAGTTGATCTTATAGAAAAAAGAAAAAAAACATGTTAAATAAAGTACCTTTAAATGCCAAAAAGCTCTTACATTCAAAAAGCCGAAATTAATCCTAAAAAAAAAAAATAAAGAATAATTAGCGAAATTTGATCTTACCAGTACTAATAATAGATAAACTAACATATTATATCACCCTTATGCAAATATTCATAGGAGTATTTTATATTGAAAAGAAATAAAATAATAACTAAATATAAAAAAAGAAAATTAATTAGTAACAAGTGACATGAAGTTAAAAAACTTACCATTTTTAAAAGAGTATCAAGTGAAAAAAATAAAAAAATTCAGTTAGTACAAAATAAAGGCAAAAAGAACCCAATTTTTTAAAAACTTACTTTCCAAATGAAGACTTAAAAAAACAAAGAAAATAGCTTGTATAATCCAAAATCACCTAATATATTTTTTATCCCCTATTGGACTCCTTAAACTATAAATGTTTAATATGATTCTTTTTTAAAAAAAGGTATGTTTCATAATATTTTATTATGAAACTTGATAAGTGTTGTCATTTTCTCAATACCCAAGAAATCAGAATATACTTCTGAAGCATCCTTTAATTTTTTTATATTAATCATCATTTCTGATAATTTTACAAAAGGATATGGATTTGATATAGCATTACCTATTCTTTTAACCATTTCTCTCTTAAGTTTTACAGAAATTTTAGTTACTTTTCCAAATGCTAATCCCTTATGATCTGATTTATAATTTTTCTGCTAATAATATTTGAGTATAAAATAGCTGTTACTTTGAAGAAAGCCATATAACTAATTCTTTTTGTATTTGATTTCACAAATAGAATATGATTCATATAATTAGGCTTAAAAGTGAACAAATCCATTTCCAATTTTTCTGATCTCAAGCTATCCATATTTTGTGATAACTATCTAAACTAGCTCTATTATTTAAAGCAGTTTCATTTTCAATGAGCTGAAATTTCTTCTTTTCTTTCTCAAGAAAAAAGGTTTATGATCAGATTTTAGAAGCATTTTATTTAGGCTGAACTAAATAATCTTTTAGCTTATGATATTCTTTTTTAACTGAAAAAATTGCAGGACTTTTAACTTTACCTTCCTTCACTAATCTAAGAAGCTAAAGACTAAAGCATGATTTATAAAGTTCTAAATCAATAAACTTAGAGTATAGTTTTTCAATCTTATTAGTAACTTTTTCTACAAAACCTTTAAGATTTCTATAATCAATAAAATAAATGTAGGAATATACAATATGCTAATTGCATTTATTAGCATTAGACAAACTGGTTAAAGTAAAAGCATTTAAAAATACAAGATGTTTTAAATTAGAGTATATAATATTAGCACAGGTAATTAAGAATTTAAGATTCTAGATAATAAATCTTCATGAGTAATTTTATATTTATCTAAGAAAGGGAGTTCAGAATTCATAGGATTAGGCTTTTGTCTTGCATATTGCATCAATATTAAGAACAAGGTAAAGAGGCAGATTTTCATCAATGCATTTGTGAGCATTAGGAATTCTATAAACTTCAGATAGATGATTAACTACTGTAAACCCCTTTCCTGCTACACAAATAATATATTTAAAAATAATTTTTTCAGAATGATAGGCAGGCATCTAATAGCGCTACATTTTCTCTATTATTAGATGCTAATAAATGTTGAAAATATACATAGTTACCATAGCTAGGCTTAAAATCAAGGTCTATTAAACTAGAAAAGAGCCTAGTTGCTTTATTTATTATTTTAGGATCAGATCTGGCATTTTTTTGTGCAAGTAGCATGGTAATATATGCAAGAAATCAGTATAAAATAACAGAAAAACTTGCAAAGTTTAAAATAAAAAATGTAATATATATGACTTAAAAATAAAATAAAAAAATATAAACCATTCTGGGCTCTAATCAAATTACTAGCATAAATATGTAATAAATATATTAAATAATACTCCAAAGCAATCGATGCAAAGATATCCTGAAGTAATAACTATATAGGAACAAAGTTTAAAAGCTAAAAACATGCAAAATTTTAGTAACCCAGATAAGCAGAATTATATATAGAAAAGAGAGAATAAATTTTGCATATCTGGGTTACCAATTCAACATTTCATACCTTATCTTCAGCAATTAAAAGGGTTATGATGAAAGGCAGAATTGCATATCTGGATTACTAATTTGGCATTTTGTGCTTCAACTTAACAATCAAAAGAATAGACTATAATAGATAAAAAAAAGATGGATTGCAAAATCAGCACTATCTCAGCAATCAAATAGAATAAAGTATCTGGATTGCAAGTTTGGTACTTTGTACCTCACCTGACAATTAAAAATAGCAAATGGATTGCAAAATATCTGGCAAATAAATAGATTGCAAACTCAATACTTTATATGTATCTTATCTTATTAACCAAATGGGCTGGCTATAATAATACCTATTGCACCTCCAATTTTCTAACTAACTGATTATTAAACCAGGCTTTCAAAAGTTATTTAAAAGTTACTTGAAAGTTACTTAAAATTTAAAAGTGAGGGAAAGTACCTGAAACTGATAAAAAACTAAAACACGTGATTAATGCAGTAATGTGCAGAAATTTCACTTAATTTCAGCCAACACTATTCCATAAATTTTTCAAATATTTGGGATGCAATAACTCAGCATTTAGACATTAATTCATGTAATCTTAGCATCATTGGAAAGCTCTCAACACTCTCTTCCAAACGAGCTCAAATCTGCATGAATCTAATCATAGGAAGCCAAGATATTTCATCCTAAAAATCAGGTCAAAAATATAGTATAATGCTGGCCAAAATCTGATCTACAAATTTACTGTACCATCCGATCATAACATGATTTTTTGCAATCAATGCCAGCCTAACATATTGGTCATAAAAAGACCACAAAGCAATAAAAACAATCAGATAGCTAGAAGGTAATAAAAGAAGACAAAGCAATAAAATCAAGCAAATATCTACAAAGCAATAAAAAGACTACAGAGTAATAAAAATAAGTGGATAGCAATAAATCAAACATGAAAACAAGTAAGTAAGTAACAATTTACTTATAACTAGATAAAAATTAGGTTGCAATATATATACAGTCGTCACCCTATATAATCACACCTTTTAGGACTAAAAAAAAAAGGTGTGATTATAAAAATCTATATGATGTAATTATAGATAAGGTTGCCTGCCTAAATCTCTTCAAAATCTTACGATTAGTTTCGTTAAAATTTTACTACAGTGCATACAACCTAGTCCCAACAAAAAAAATTTTAAGCGGCCAAATTTTTTATATTATGTAATACTTAAACTCGTAATTTTATTGGTCAGATTTATATAATTTAAGTTATAATTCTTAATTCTAGCCAAAATTATACATAATTCTAGCTAAATTTATATAGTTAATAACTAAATGAAAGTAATTTTGGCCAGATTTATGTATAATTCTGGTCAGAATAAAAATGGCCAAATATTTAATTTAATAGTAAAATATTCCAACTTTGAATTACTACTATTTTATTAAAAAATATTTTACAGGAAATTTAAAAACATAGGTTTATTAAGCTTAATCTATTATATTATTGTATGTTTATACTTTATGTTTATCTTTTTTTTGAGTAAGTAGTAGTGATTTAACTTTTATCAAATTTTGTTACTGGGACTAGGTTGTATGCACTGTATAGATTTATTATAGTTTTAGCAGAGTTTCAGCAGTTTCAGCAATTATAATAGGTTTTGGCAGTTTCGCTTTTCTCCAGAATTTCGCCAGTTTTTTAATATAACTTTAATATAGTTTCAGCAGAATTTCACTATTTGGCAAAACGCCATCTTGCCTAAACCCCTAGGTTTTGGCAAGCAACCTTAATTATAGAGGAGGTTTTTTTAATAATATTATTAGTAACTTGAGCCAAGCATAAATGTACTTATAAGGAGGATATAACTAAACAAAGAGTGCCTATAGAGGGGAACAACTATATATTGCAATCTAGTCTTAAGCTTTTTGTACAGTAACTTGAGTAACAAAAGAGAGAGGCTAAATAGAATCAGTAATCTTTGAGTTAAAGTAAAGGAATAAACAAGTGGAGTTTATCTAAGATTTCTGTAAAAGAAATTAGTGCTGATAAATGGGAAAATATCAGATTAATTGTCATATTTAGTAAGAAGTCTGATAAGTGAGTTGAATCTAATTAGTCCACTATCATATCGATTGATTTAGTAATTATTTTATTAAAGATTAAATCAATGATTTCTTATAGAATAGGCATAAGGATCCATTCAAGGAATTAGATAAGTTAATGTTTGAAGAAAAAGTTTCATCTAGATTAATAAGCATATCTGTAGGAATAGAAAGGTTAGTATCTTTTTAGCCAATTTTTTGTTCCTTTTATTTGTTTTATTAATTTTGTTGATAATAGGATCATTCAAGAAAGTGATGTCTATAGGAATGGTAGCTAAAATTATATAGGAAATATCATCTTCAGATTTATCTGAATTTTGATTGGTCTATGAAGAAGATAGATTAATTAAGTCTATTGTTAAAATATTTTGCATGGAAGAAATCGTGTTATCAAATGGAAGTTAACATTATTTGTATAACTTGAAATATGATCACATAATGCAAGCTAATATTGTAAAACTGAAAGTAATATATAGATCTGATATGTTCCTTTTTTGTTATTAGTATTATTATTTGTTACATTTACGTAAGTACAATCTAAGACTAAATTCTCATGATTTGTTATGACTAATCTATTCTCAGTGTTATTATTACTTGTGAAAGAATTTTTGTTTATTTTAAGAACTTTGTAATTATTAGTATATAATAAATTATTTATCATCATAAAATCACCAATTTGAAAATTGTTTAAAAGCCCAAGTTTAGAAGAAAAAAAGGAAAGTTTAATGTTTCATATTTCTTCTTTTTGAACCCGTAGAAGATTTCTTACAATTCATATTTGCAACATGGTAGAGGATTTTGAGTAACCTATAAATCTTACTATAAATAAGTCTAAATTAGAGACTAAAAGTAAAGTGTATTTAGCTAGTGTTAGTTTTTCTTGTTCACTAAGAAGCAAAAAGTTTTTAAATAAAGAAAATTGTTTATCTATAATTTAAAAAAGTGTATTTTATAAGAAACTATAAAGAAAAAATAAAAAAATAAAAATTTAATTAATAAAAATAATAAATTATGTTAGTAAATGGTATTTTGTTATTGCTAAATTTTTGTCCAGAAAATTAGTGGAAAGAGTTTTTAAAATTCTGTATTAAATACTTTGTACAATTATTAATAATATTTAAGATATAATTAAATAATACTATGAAATTTATAAGCTTATAAAAATTAATAAAATTATTAAAATTAGTAAAAAGTTAAGTTTATAAAATTATTTTAGTTAATAATTCAATATATATTATTATTGTATAGCTCTATAGGATTATGCTAATTTTATTTGATCTATATTTTAATCATTATACTCTACAATATTAAAGATCAAAAGTTTATTTATATACAATATTGATTTATTTGCATACAATATTAAACTATTTGTGTATAATATTAATATATTAATAAAATACTAAGAATTTAAGTATCTGCAATATTAATTTTCAAACTAACTTGTTTTAAAAGTCCACTATTTATTAAATTAACTAAATTATTTGTATTCATAGTAATTTCTAAGTTGGTATTATTAAAATCAATGCAATTTCTTGTAATAGTTTGCATAAATTATTCTTTTGCATTAAAGGGTTATTAGATATTTTTTTTGAATCATTGCATTCTAATATTTCTAACATTTTTTTTTTTAAATTGTCACTTGAAACTTTATTTAAAAAATTATAAAAATAATTTGTATAAATAAAATTTACTATTATATTTTTAAAATTCTGTTATTTTTACATGACATATTAAAGAGTAATAATAAAGAAAATTTATTTGATGAGAAAAATAATAAAAGGAAACATGAAAAAAAAATATGATAGAAAGAAAAAAAAGTTTATTGTTAAATAACCTTTAATAGACTTTTATAAAGCATGATCTGCATTAACCATATGATAATATAGATATTGTATAGTAGTATTTCATTGGTTAATATTATTTAATGATATTAACTTATATAAATGTATACTGTACAATATCTATTAAATATATATTCTCAAAATTTAAAAGATAATAATTTAATTTTCCAATTATTTATTATAGAATACTATAATACTAATGGAGTATAAGAGGCAACTTTTCTTACTGATCATTATACTTATTTCTTTGAAGAAGTTTTGGAAAGAAAAGCTTTTTTTGTCATTTTACTCTAAAAAAATGGTCTTTTAGTCTTAGGAAAAGTTGCTCTACGTTGCTGAAGTTAACTAAAAAGATTTAAAAAATTTAAATTATAGTATCTGGCATACAAGTTTTTTCACAAGTTAGATTCACAATAACTTTCAATTACCTACGTCTTTTTCTAAGTTAATATCTAAGAGGCCATTTGGTATTTTAAGGTACTCTCTATATGCATAAGATAGATGGATTGGACTTGTGGCTGCTTTAGGTAAACCCAAGAGTAGGTTTAACATAGAATTTTTTGAAAGTTTTGCACTTTTTGCAGAATTGACGTATAGGCTTGACGTAGTAGGAAGAGACTTTTTTGGCATTTAGTTTGGAAATATTATCTCTTTTTAATATTTTAATAATCATTTTTAGTGGTAGAAAGGTAGAAGAATATCATTTTTTAGAATCTCATAAAAATAAATTTTGAACTGGTAGATTTTCTGTGAGTTTTAATGAGAGAAAAACCTATAGATCTTGACTACTACCTGAAACTTTTTCTTTTATTCATTTTAATTTTAGAATATAGTGGAAGATGTAGAGATATCTGTAAATTTGATTAACAGCTGATCACCTGTTGGTGATTGGTTTTCCTGTTATTTCACAATCTTTAGATTTTTGTTTCATTATGGTGATCCCTATTTTTGTCCCTTAAGATGATGTCATAAATAGTTATTATTTAGAAAAGATAAAAAAAGTATAAAAGGTGCAGAAATAGTCACATGGTTAGAAGTTATTTTTTTCTAATAGATAAATCAAGTATCAAGATTCTTAGAAAGAAACAAGCTGGACAGTCAAGATACATAAGTATGAATTCACTCTTCGGTAAGAAGTCAACTTGATTTATGGAAGAATGTCCATTAGGAATTGGCCTATTAGGAGGGAGAACCATCCAGTATATTTATGGTAAGGATTTTTGGATAGGACCAGTAAACAAGACAGTATAAGTAGTCATCTCAATTCATTTGAAGTATCTATTGGGCCATTAGAAACTGGCTGGATGGGTAAAGGAATAGAGGTAGGATTAGTTTAGATTTCTTTTTTGTATTTTTAGTATTAGTTTTTAATAGTTCCTTCTTCTTCTTGAAAGTTGTCACTAGTAGCCAGTTTTTATAAATCTTTAAATATTTTATGCTAGTTTGGAGATCTAAGTGTATGGTGAAGATATTCTTTATTCTGGAAATTGGTATTAGCATCTGATTTCTATAAACTCATCAATATTTCATGTTAATTTGAAAACCCATAAGATTGAGGAAAAATTCAGATGAACTGAATAGAGGGTACTTTCTTTGACAGGAAGATTTAGGAGAACTGATTGAAGGAGTTATTTTTAGATCTAATACTGGAATATGAAAGAGAATCAAAACATATCTTAATCTTATCTAAGGAGGCTCAGCAACGTGGTCTCACTCTGAGAACCTATATTACATAGTGCGACAAGTTAGGTATTTCTATTTTCAATATGGGAAAAGAGGTTTATTTCTGCATAGCTATTTTATTAACATTTGTATAGTAACATAAAAACTTACTTAATTTTGATTAATAAAGTATTTGTTTAATCAGCTTGTCTTCAAAAAAAAAAAATACTATAATACTAATGAAGTTTTCATTTTTATAATCTGCTATATAAGCTATTATCTATTATCTATTATATCTATTATTATTTTACCTATAAAAGAATATTATTTATAGATTTTTTAAATTAATATATATAAAAAATGAAAAGTTTTAATTTTTTTTTATATTTAATATTATGATCTGAATAAATTCATAATCTGTTAATCTAATCCATAATGATTCAGATATTTAAAATAGTAAATCTATGAATTCATCTAAATGTAAGATATTATCCAAATGTATTGGATTTCAAATGTTCAATCTGGTTTTTTTTTCAAAATTTTTTTTTTTATTTTTTTTTTGAAATTTTTTTAATATAAAAAAAAATAATGAATCATTCAGATCATTTGTCAAATCATCTATCATCTATTCAGATGATCTAAATGGAATTTAAATCAGATGAATTTGCAAATTAATAGATTAATAGATTAACAGAGATCATAACACTACTCTATATACTTATTAAAAAATATCATAAACCATTTTTTTCAGTTAGTAAAATCTTATTTATTATATATATATTATACTATATATTATTGAATATTATAATTAATGCTAACTGGTACTTTAATACTAGTTATTTTGTGATATTTTTTAATAGATATATAAAAAAAAGTTGAAAGTTCTTAACTGTAAATAGTAAAAATACTCTCAATTACAAAAATCCTCACTATATTGCAACTAAATCAAACCCTTTATTACATACTATTAGTACGATGGCTAAACTTTTATCCGATATCACGGGATATATATTATTAGGTCTGGCCGACACTATACGGTTAGCCAGCATTAGCCTAGGACGAAAGACCGCATTCCTACACCTTTAAGGACCGGTCGTGGTCTTTCAGGATCTTTAACTATATAATACACTTAAGAATTTCGATGACGTTATTCAAATTTACGATTAACTTTTAAATACGATAAGAAGTCACGTTATATTACCCCAATAAACCATTTCTATCGTTCTTTATTTAATGATATTTAAATTGGATCTAAATTTAGTGTGATATCGAATTTATTCCAGCCGGCTAAGTCTTGATGGCTTATCAGATAATGAATTTTTTTAAATTTTTACAATATTGCGTTAAATTTGTTGAATTTATTTATTAACCTTGACTGGCCAAAATTTCGAAATTCTAATCTAAGTTGAAATTTATGTTTTATTAATTATATTAATTCATTTAATTGATAATTTTTCGAAATAAATTCTGCTTACAAGTGTAATTTACATGAAATGGAATCCCCTGAGCGCAATCTATCACGAATGGTCGAGGGTAATTTAATGCTAACTATTTTCTTCTTTTTGTATGCTGTTGATTTTTTATACCTTTACACATTCTAAAACACAGATATAAAAAAAAATTAAAATATCGGTTGAACTTACCAATTAAATGTATGATAAAAATAATTATTCGTGATCTTAATACTACTATCTCCGAAAAAATTTTTAAAATTTTTGCAGAAAGGAAACTTTGTCCGACGCAATAATATTTTACCTCTAATTTTTTAAATTAAATTAATTATACGTTAGAAATATTTATTATGATGATTATAGTGTCATCCGAATTCCGAAACGGTTCATTCATTTAACTGTAATACAAAAACTTCAGAAATCCTAGTAAAGCAAATAAAAATTTTTGAACACAACTGCTATGCGTGATAAAACTTTTACGATATTTTATTCAATAATTAACTCACCATTGTTAGATTTCATTTCTTCAAGCAACTTGAATTTTTGAATTTTTTTTTTTATCTTTAATTTCACGTTAAAAATTCTTCGAGATTCGATTATTATATCTTTCTTCCTGAAGACCAGTTTTAGAAATTCAATAATCTTTTTTTATCACTAATAGAATATTTACGTAACATAGCTTTGAAGAAAAATATTGTCAAGTAATCATAGTATATATACTGTACATACACTAACGCTTACATATATTAAATCTACGATTCACACTATAAGAATTGGAGGGTTATCGTGTGGTGAATAAATTATAATTGAAATTATAGTGAATAATTCGTAATTGAGCTTCTTGTTGAATGAAAAATGATAGTACAGTATACTGTATATACAGTATATGCATTTCTAAGTTAAAAGAGCGCAAATTATTATTATTATTATTAAAAAAACATACCTGTTCTTGTATATTTGAACTATGATAATTGAAGTCGAATTAGTAAGTTCGGTTGGAGTATTTCATTTGTTAAAGAGAATTCTAAAGATTTAATATTTTTTTTTTGATATTATTTTTTTCTTAAGATAATCTATCAAGGATTTTATTTTTCTTTGTAACGTCATTTGAAACTGTATCAAATAATTTTTTTTTTACATAATTTGTGATGACTTTTCGCTATTATGTCATTTTTTATATTTTTCTCTAAATAGCTAAAAAAAAAATGATAAAATTAAAACCGAACGAATCGTAATTTTTATATAATTCATCATACAGTGTAAATAAATATATATAAATGTATAAAAATATGGAAATATGTATATAAATATGGTATAAAATAGTATCACATATTATCTTTCAAATTTGTGTACCATTTTTATTTTATTAGCTTTAATCTATTTTTAAAAAAAGAATGGGATTATAAATATTTTAAAAAGTGTCCATTGTGTCCTTTAGAGGTAAAAACCCGAATAACGGGATTACTCAACTCGTACATAAAAACGGTAAAAATAAACATTAAATTCTAATAATACCTGAAGATAATTTAAACAAAATAAACTTTTTTATTGTTTTAAAATTTTCGTTTAGTACTGTATATATATTAATACATTATATGAATTTCCCTTCTTGATTATTTCATTATCGTTCATTATTTCATAATCATTTTTCTTTTTTTAAATGAATATTATCAATTTGGTAAATAAGGAAAATTAATTTTTACCAATCATTATTTGAAACAGTTAATTAAATTACTAATTATTATTGTTTTAATTTTTTTCTTTTTTAAAAAAAAAAAATAAAAAAGAAAACCCAATAAAAATTAATAAATGATTATAATGAGTAATAATAAGCTGCATAGATCATAAAACTTTATTTTTTTTTCCCCCGCTTCTTTAAAAAAAAGGGGTAATTATACCTTAAAGATATTTTTTGTTTTATTAACCAAAATTATATAAATCAATAACGGGATCTTCCCATTGTTCGTTCTTTAAAAGGAGATCAAAAAAAGGAAATTTATAAATAGATATTTCTCACAATTTTTTTGTAAATCTTTTCAGTTTATAATATAAAAAATGACATAATGATAAATTAAATATTTCCTTTTATGAATATAATTATTATCAAAATAGTGTGACCTGTTTGAAAAAAAAATTCTGGACAAATCACGTGATTGCATTTATTTAACGCTCGAGTGCATTTGAAAAATTAGGTTAGATTTACAAAAAAAAGACATTAATCCGGTTAAAAGCTTAGAAGCCAAGGCTGTCATCTTTTTGATTATTTACATTATTTATTTGTATCATTTAATTTATATCTGATATGTTATTTTTTTTTTGTTTGTAGAACGTTGACGATCTTGTATTCTATAATTGAAAATCTACCACGTAATGATACTTATGTACATTCTTCCGAATATGAAGGTAAGCTACGCGCTCAAAATTTTTTTACACGTGTATTAATTATTTAATGCTTGGGCTTATTTCACGTGACTATAATTAGTTTTTTTTTTTAAAAAAAAAAAATAATACATCCGAATTTATGATAATAAATCGGAATGTTTTATATAATGTAAGAAAAAGTTAAAGCAAATTATGAAAAAAAAACCCTTATAATTTAAATTATTTCTCATTAAAAAAAAACTGGTTTAAATAATAAAAAGTTAATAAATTTATTAATAAATTTTATCATTAAATTAAGAGGCGAAGCAATTATATATATATATATATATACGGTATATATCATCATTTTTGGTTAAGTATTAAATTCCGGCTGATTAATTTTCAATGAATTCATTGATTCATGGCTTTAACCTGATTTATTATAATTTATTATCATTATCTGATTTTTGATTAAATACCACATGATATTACATAATATATTTGGATTATTTGATTCGTAATGAAATAGAACAAAGACTAGATAGGATAGAATAGGATAGACCAGAATTAAGTAATAATATACAAGTATATTTTTTTCTCAAGAAACTAAAATAATCATTTATTACATTTATTATAACTGGAATTCTAAATTTTATTTCACTCGAATAAATTTATAAATTTATTTTATTTTATTTTTTATTTTATTTTTTGATTATTTTAATATATAAGAAGAAAAAAAGAATCTTTGTAACCTGTAAAAGATTTTTTTTTTTTTATACTCTGCGTTACCATAAATTTCGAATGCGGCTAGCCATATCTTTCATATCTTTGATATCTTGAAAATAAACCCTGAGTATAAACTTGAGAGAATGATCCTGGGTAAATAATTCTATAGAAAAAAAAAAAAACGGTTAGTGAAACAAATATTAAGAACTTTCATATATTTATCAAATTAAAATATTTTGTGCCATGAGAAAAAAAAAGAAAAATACTGTGGTCAATCCAATAATCGAAGTTTAGAATTCTTTATAGAAAAAAGATGACGCCCAATCTTTTACTATAAGAGATCATGCAAAGTTATAAAATTATCTAAAGTAGATTCATTAAAAAATTTTAAACAAGTTGATGACTAATTTGGTAATTAAGGGAAAGAAAACAAAAGATAAGTGAACCAACCAATATCATTCCGTTACATAAAAGTAATAAAAGGATTTAAACGAAAAAAACACACGAAAGTACAGTACAAAGCAAGCATCATATATATTTTGTATACCAAAAAAAAAACAATAAAAATAATAATAAAAATACAATTATCGGAATTGTCTAAATTAAGAGAGATGATTGAATTCGAAACATTTAACCAATATACTGTATAATTATAGATAATAAATTTTTTTTTTTTNTTAATAGATTTTAATATAAAAAAGATGCAAAAGATGATGATTTTAATTTCGGAAGTGTTAATATTTATTTTTATTATATATGCAAGTAATGCTATTTTTGGGGTATTTTTGGCAAGAAAATTCTTAAGATAGAATTGTTTACCAAAATACCAGGGGACAAACAAACATTTAGTACGCGTTTAAGTACTTGATTTGTTCAGATGTGCAATTGTTTTGTTTCGGATTATATAATAATAATTTATCTATTTTAATATGGTTTAAGAAAAGAAAAAAGAGTGAATAAAATCATTACGCGTTATTTTCTATATAATCTATTGATAAGATTTAATTTAAAACACAAACCCCATTAAAAGGGTTATCAACATACAGTATTATTACCATTATTACCATTTAAATGGATATGATTAAATGATAAATTTATATCTAGAAAATAATAATGATATCTATAGATAGATAAATTTTTTGTAACAAACATAAGAATTTAACCATAAAATTAATTTAAGGTGATTCTTTTTCTCTATATTAATAACGCGTAACTCCTTCTCTATTTCTTTTGCTACTCTTTTTTTTTTTTTTTTTGTACTTTGCATAAATAAAAATCAATAATAAAGGTTACTATTTCTGTCATTCTCATGGTCTGACTAGTTATAATATGATCCATTTAAAGACGTTTTATTAATAATGATGTAATGTTTGTGAAATTATTTGTATTATTTTCATTTAACTGGTTCATTTCATTTAACACAAAAAATTTTTTAATAAAATTTGGTAATTTTCTCTATTTTTAAAAATTTAATTTACAAAATAATGTATATATATGTATAAATGTATGATACCTACTTTTTTGGATTTATATGTTTTTTCAAAAAAGTTTGATTCAAATTTTCGTCTACGCAGTATTTACTTATGAATATCTTTTATAATTTTGGCTAAATAGTCAATGCTGTAAATCTGCTATAATGAAATAAATAATAAATATTTTTTCGGAAAATTTTTTTTTTTTTTTTTTTTTATTATTATTATTATTATTATTATCATTATCATCATTAACAAAATTTTTTAATTTCGGGAAAAATAAATTTCCTTATTAAAATTGGCGGCAATGAAATTGAAGCGAAAGAAATATTATTAACGCAGTAAATAATACAATTGTGTTACTTTGTCTTTGTTATCCTGTTTAAACTAGAGACCTTACATATTTGTAATTATTTAAAGTTCAACTTGAGCCAATCAAAAGAAGATTTCTTGATTTCTTTGTTCTTTTTATCCCTTTTTCTATAGTTTTACAAAAACAACAAGAATACAAAGGAAACGAGATTTTTTTTTTTTTTTTTTGTCAAATTTTATGTACCTGATAAACAGATGATATCATATATTAACGGGTTTAAATTCAAAATACACGTTTTTTTTTTAGAAAAACCAATCATTTTATTTTAAGATATGATCTAAAGTTTACCTTTTCTTGTTAATTCCGATTTCATATTATTATTATTTTTTTTTTTAAAAAAAAAAACAACAAAAAAAAATCAAACAAAAAGAAAAACAAGAAAAAAAAAGAAAAAAGATCAAATGATTATAAAATGTATAAAAAGGAACTCGAATCTGACAGTGAGAGAGGAGAAATATATAAATATATAAATATATATATCATTATATATATATATATATCATTTATTTATATTAAAAAAAAAAAAAGGGATATACCGAATTTTTGGACATTTTTTCAGAGGATATGATCGAATTAGTGTTGATAAAAAAACAAAAACATGACATTTGTCAAACACTTATTTTATTTGAATAGGAGCTTAAACAACCATATAACTAGCATTAAAAAAAAAATTAAGGTTTGAGTGTGATGATAAATGATGTGAACAAGCGTACAACTTTTTAGAGGTGCAAGTAAAAATCAAATGTAACAATAACCATTAAGATTCAAACTAAAAGCTAATTAAATCTTACCACAATTAGAAAATTGTGAAATATAAATGAGGGACATGAGGTCCGGTGTTACAAATGAAAATAAATTTAGGATATTTATAATGTTTCTTTTTAATTCTCAGCATGGACTCCAATTATTACTTTATATCAATGGGAGAACGCTTTTTAAAACATACAGATTTACGATAATTCATGCCAAACAAATTGTAAAACAAATATTAGTCTACCACATCATGCCATGTGGTTTAGATTGTTTGAGAAATAAAAAAACATTGATGTAACATTTGTTCTTTGTTGTTTTAAAAAAAATAATATTAAAAAATATATATTTTTTTATTATGTTTATTAGTCTATTTAGTCTATTGACAGAATTATTCTTGGAATTTTTTTGAAAAAAATCATCATCATCCATCTTAAAAAAGTTTCACAAAGTTAAAAGTTTAGCATTTATTTATACTATGATTTTTTTATTTTTATTTTATTTTNTTTTTTTTTTTTTTTTGATCGTAAAAAAATATATATATATATATTAGAATCATTTTAGGGGAAAAAAAAAAAAAAAATTTTTTAATTTTTTTTTGATCATGGCGCATTTTTAATGCAGTTATTCATTCATAATACTGAATATTCATTCGCAAATAACCGAGATTCCTCACTCGATTATAAAAAAAGAATTTTCGTTAGTAAACATATTATTAAAACAAATAAAGTCTAATTGGATAGACATAAAAATTATATTTCTATAAAATAACAGGTATATTTATATTATCGTTGTAGATCTCTAATTAATGCACAATAAATTTACACACACATTTGCATTTAAAGGTAATCGATTGTTTATCATTAAATTCTTGAGGTTCCTAAATTTCTTTCCTAAAAAATAACTTTGGTACGACTTTACGTTATTTTCGTTTATATAAATATTGCTTTAAATTTTGAATCATCTTTTCTTTTCTCTTTTTTCCATTATTCTCCCATTTTTTTCTTAAAAAAAAAAGTGGCCGTGCACGATATCTTCAACGGGGCTCCTCTTCTTTTTATTTCCTCTGTTATTGTCCATGACCGTTAAGCTCTTTTAACGTCGTTTAAAAGTGTGTAATATTTTTTTAACCTTTATTATTTTGTTTTTTTTTCAATATACTTTCACTCTGAATAATACCACGCCTCCATTATTATTACATCAAAAAGTCGATTACTTTTATTTAACTTACGTCACAATAATAAACGCCTCTTGTATCGAAATCGATAAAATTGACTTAATCGATTCTTTCTCCCCCTTGATGAAATTTTAATCAAATTTATTTTTTATTTCTTTTTTTTTTTTTTTTAAAAAAAAAAAAAAAGGAAAAGAAAAAGATTTAAATATAATTAATTTAACGACCTAATATTGAAGAAGAAGAAGAAAACAAATATTGCAGTTCTTATTAAATAAGCAAATAATGATCACACCTTTCAATTTGGAACTAAAACAATAAAAAAAAAACACAAAAAATTTTAATTTTTGTTTTTTTTTTTTTTGAAAAAGAAGTTGCACATTGAATGTTTAGCTAGCTTCTTTATTATTATTATTATTTTAAAAAAAGGATAAGAAGGCGTGATTCGATCCTCTTCAAAAAGTAGTTATTAATTGTTATCGACATCAAAAAAATATCTAAAAAAAAAAAGAAAATACACACTTTATCCTATCATTCTTTCACTTATAAATACATTCTTGCAATTTTTATCCCATTAATCATTTTTTTTTTTGTCATATATTTTTTCTATTTTTTTTTTTTTGTTATATATTTCATTTGTCAAATAACTTCATTTAAATTTTTTTTTTATTTTTTCTTTGCATCATTGATATAGATAACAAAAAGCATCATTTTTTATTTCCTAAAAAAAAAAATTCATTTTTTTTTTTTCTTTTATCTCCCCATTTATATTATAGAAATTTTTAAGTGAAAAAAAAATTAACTTTGTTTTAATCTCACCATAATCTCGCCTAATCTCACCAAAAAAAAAAAAAAAAAGATTTATCAATCGAACCACTTTCTCTTTTAAAAAAGATGAGTTTGTTTATTTTGGATGATATGATCGTTGACGAATCGGAATCCCATGAAAATAAACGTGTTAAGATTACTACGGCTTGTGATACATGTCGTAGAAGAAAGGTTAAATGTGATGGAGCTTCCCCATGCGCTAATTGTACACGCGGAGGTTTGGAATCTTTTATTTTGTCTTACATTCTAATTTGTTTTTGTTTATTTCTTGTACTTTGTTATGTAAGATTTGTAAGATTTGTGCCAATCATTTCGACGTCACGCGATAGATTGTTAACGCGTTACATTCACACGCCAAGATTGTGTCTTCTAACCTTATCATTTTCTTTATATATTTTTAGCTTATCAATGCACATTTAGTGATGCGTCAACCAAAAGACCTCGAGGTCCTCCAAAGGGATTCGTAGCTTTGATTGAAGATAGGTTGCATACCATAGAATCCCTCTTGGTAAATCTTGTTAATAAGGATAATATTAACGAAAATAATAAGGAGATAAAAAGAGAGAGAGAAAATGCTATTGAAGAGTCAAATCAACGACAAAGGTTTTCGACCTTTAAAATACGTCAATATTCCCCGACGAATGTTATCGCACCAGCCACACAATCTTCTCCCCATTTATTCATACCTACTACTCCACCAGCTGATGCAAATTATTCTTCCGATCAGTCTCCTAATTTAATACCAGGATTTAGTGATGATCTTGGTAGTGATGATGAGGATATACTCCTACATAATTTGGTTTCACCAAATTCTTCAAATAGTTTGCAAAGTAGTACATTATCATTTCTTATACCAAATAATCAACAACATCATGGTGGTTCTTACGTTGATCCTCCCATACCTTCTACGATTCCATCATTATCAAATCCTCCTCCTGAAATTTCAAGACAATTATTGGAAAAATATTTTAATCATTTTCATCCTTATTTTCCAATCATTAATCGTGGACAATTATTTAAAATGATGTCTAGTTCTAATATAGAGGATCAACCTTCTCCATTATTGCTTAATGCTATATATGCTATTGGAGCAATGTATCCTCCTCCTCTTCAAGATTCTAATAGTTCTTTAGTATTTTATGATCGCGCAAGAAGTGAGTTTTATTTATATAATTTTTTACAAAATTTTTTTTTTTTTTTT
>QKYT01000049.1:28273-41186 GCA_003550305.1 Glomus cerebriforme | reverse complement strand
AAAAAAAATAAATAAAATTAATAACATAAAAATGTTTTTAAAAAAAAAAGAAATAATAATTGAATTTATTTATGTGACTTTTAACAAATTTTTACAACTTTGCAAGTCACCTTTATGGTTTTATTGTTACAAACCTTTTATTACATACAGTATTTTCTTATTTAAAAAGACAAAATTAATCATATGATTATATAATTGTAATTCGCCCAAATTATCCAAAATTTAAGAAAAATTATGTGAAAATTTTGCATAATTTCGGGCAAAATTATCAATTCTATTATCTGTTGATTAACTGATTATACTTTTAAATTCTTTAATTATATTAATAAATAGACTTTTTGGTTAACACAGCTTTAACCTATAAATTTACTAGAATTATATTCTCATTTTTTGATTTATAATATTAAAAAATTAATTAAAAGTATTTTTAATAAAATTAATAATATACTAAAAAATAACTATATTTAATCAGTAATAAAATTCCTCTTTCAAATCCCATGTAATTTATGATTTATTTTAATAAAATAAACTATTATATACTTTTTATTTGTGTGCTTTTTGATAATTACATAATTAATGGATATTGTACGGTATGCATTTATATAGATTAACATCACTTCGTAACGTTAACCAATGAAATACCACTGTACAATATCCATATTATCGTACGGCTAATGCAGATCATGCTTTACAAAAGTCTATTAAAAGTTATTTAACAATAAACTTTTTTCTTCATATCATATTTCTTTTTTTCATTTTTTTTTATTTCTCTATCAAATAAATTTTCTTTATTATTACTCTTTAATATGCCACGTGAAAATAACAGAATTTATGAGTAAGTTACTAAGTTTACAGTATTATATAAAATATAATAGTAAATTTTATTTTTATAAATTATCTTTATAATTCTCTAAATAAGATTTCAAGTGATAATTTGGAAAAAAAGGTTAGAAACATCAGAACACAATGATTCAAAAGAAATATCTGACAATTCTCCAATGAAGAATAATTTACATGAACTATTACAAGAAATTGATACTAACAATGCTAACTTAGAAATTACTATGAATACAAATAATTTAGATAATTTGATAAATAGTAAGATTTTAGTAATTAATGCGCACTATTTTATTACAAAATTAACGAGTTAATAAAAAATTGAAAATTTTAAAATAGAAATTCCAATGAAAAAATTCTAAATTGCTTGAATTTTTAGTATTTTATTAATATATCAATATTGTACGCAAATAGTTCAATATTGTATGCAAACAAATTAATATTATACGTAAATAAACTTTTGATCTTCAATATTATACAATGATTAAAATATAGGTCAAATAAAATCAGCATGATCCTATATGGCCGTGCAATAATTACCGGTAATGATCACCACTGGTAATATATAATAATTTTCATTTATTAAATATAAAAATATTTAAATATTAATTTTTATCTAATATCCTGTGATTTTTTTACAATTAACAATGTTTATAATAAAATGTATATCAGGTACAAAAATTATGTATCAGACATTAAAATCATGTATCAAGTATTAAAATCTTGTATTAGGCATTATTTGTTTATTAAAAATACAATAAAAATATTTTATTTATACAAATTGTTCTGTTTATAATTAATTAGTTTATTTTATTGTCTTTCTTTTTTTCTTCTTGTTTATATTTGGTATATTTGATTCAAAAATGAAAAGTTTTTGCAATAGCCTTTTATTTTTATTTAATAATTATAAAGCCTTGCTAAAACAATCATTGAACTGTAATTTAAATTGAATATGCTAATATATAAAATTTCAAATAATAAAAAATGTGAATACCTCTCTATCTTTCAATACATTTTTATTAGTAGTAGTTTTAGCCAACCTTTGCATAATTGAATTAAGGATATTTCTTTTTTCTTCTTTATTATTTTAAGATAATTTTATATTCTAGTTGATAAATTGTAATCTGAAATAACCATAATTATTAATTTTGCAATTATTTGTAGTTTTAATATATTTAAATATTTATTTTATATTATTAAAATTTGTATTCTCTATTGAAAGAAATGAATTTGGTTTATTTTAAAAAGAAGTAGTTTTATAGAAAAAAACTTAAAACATATTAACTATAAAAGCAAAACGTTTATTATGTAAAAATCATGTGATACTGAATAAATTACTCATTTGGCACTTCAAATTGAATAATTGATACTACCTATAAGGTAGCTTATAATATTGGAAATTAAATTTGATTTTTGTTTGATTTACCTAATATAACAGTTATTTGACATTTTATGTTGAATAACTATTAATTATCATGTTTAAGTAATATTTTCATAAAATTAATTATCATACAAATATCTTCTTTTTATGAAATTAATATTAACTAATTTTAATCTTTTTTTGTCTTAACCTGAAATTTGAAGAAATTGAATATTGATTATATAAATTGATATGAAAGCATTTGATATTATTACTAATTCTTATAATGAGTTTATAGGTATTTATTATAAATTTATATTAGATAAACAAAAAAAATCTAAATTCAGATTTTAATATAGTAGAAAATGAGTTTAATATCAAGAATCTTATAATTATTGCAAGAAAAGAAAGATCAGTAAGAAGGGTAAAGAGTTTTATTAAGATTCAAAAATAACATATTAAAAAATATTGATATTTATAACTATTGAATAATAATAACCAAAATGTTAATATAAGTGATAGTATCAAGAAAACAAATAAAAAAAATAATTGAAAAACATATTAAAAATGTAAAAAAAAGGTCATAACAGAATAATATGCAAATTCAACAAGAATTAGAATTTGCAGTATTTACTTATTAGTATTTATTAATTTTATAGGATTTTTTGCATTGTATAGATTGTTTATTTTAATATTGTATTGTTATAAAAAGTTTGAACATTTTAAATCATTAAATTGTTTTATTTTTATATTTGAAATATCTTAAGCCATACCAATAGCAGTTCAGATGAATCTAAATAATGTACTTAGAATTTGCAAAGCAAATTCTAAAGAGAAAATAAGGATCAGTATATGTATATATTCACTTTTTTAATAGTGTAATCAGTACAGTTAGGGATGGGCATTAATTAACCACAGTTAATTAACTATGATTAATTAACCGTTAATTACTTATAATTAGTCTAAAATGGTTAATTAACTGTTACTTTTAATTAACCAATAAAAATGTAAGAATAAGTCATATGATTTAATTTATTAAATTCTATAAATTGATAATTATAATTTNTAAATTATAGTTTATAATTTAATAATCATTAATATTTATAATGAAGATGATAATTCTGATAATAATAGTATAATTGGATTTGAATCAAATGTAATTAATTTAAATAAAGAATAAATAAAATAAAGTTTATTTTAAATTTTCAATAAATTATAATACATTATTTATGTACTGTATTTTAAATTATATATAGTTAATATATATACGTTACTTATAGGTTAATTAACCAAATTTATAAGTAACGGTTACTTTACCAACCCTAAGTACAGTATTATTTAAATAATAGCTACTAGTAAGATCCAGATTAGTAGAACTAAAAATGAAACTAATATTAGAATCACATGATATAATTATATGATTAAGGAGGAATTTTCTTCTGAATGTTATTTAAAGCTATATTCAATTATGTAATTTATCACCTAATAAATCAGAATTCAAATATGTTATACAAGTAAAAATAGGATTGATTTTTTAAAAATAGTGTTATAAAAATTAAACTTTAAAATAATATTCCATATTTTTAATAAAAATAAAAACTTTTTTTAATATTATTTTTAATTTTTAATGAATATTTCTTTTAAATAAAAACTTTTTTTTTTTAATATAATAAATAGATATATTGAATTTTTAATTGCTTTAATAATTTTTTTTTTGTTAAAAATAATAAATTTTTAATACTATTAAAATAATAAAAAAAAGATAATTGATATTCAACTATGGGTTCCTTTTTAAGCAATGCTTAAGCAATTAAAATACATTTCTTCTGAAAGTTACAATTTTTTTTTGATTCTAATTCTTTTTTAAGTTTATCTATATCTTATTCTAATTTTACAACTTTAGCTCTAAGTTCAGTATTTTTAGTAATAGTATCTGTTCTAATTTTCTCTAACTTCTTGATTCTGGCTTTAAACTCAGCTTTTTTTAGCATCATACCTAGTATATTCTTTTCTAATCATTATTACGTCTAATCATTCTCTTAATTCCTTTATCTTAACTTTTATTCTTTTATATTCAAAAATGAAAAATTAATTAAGTTTATGATGATAGAGGTAATAATATTTTATGTTTATTGTGTACAGTTCGCTCTTTAATTGGTAAACGGTATAGTATTTTTAAGGTAAAAGATATTTTATTATTCACAATTAAAGTTATAAGAACTAAGGAGAACTTAATAAAATTATTAGAATATTTATACAAAAATAAAATATAATAAAAAGATATTAACTATTATAAATATAACTAATATAATAAATATATTAAATATAATAAATATAATAAAGAAAATAAATATATTAAATATCTTGACTATCCTAACTATCTTAATTATCACTAAGATCACTACTATCATTAAGATCACTGTGATTATAAAAATCACGATCATAGAGTAGTATAATATGGCACAATAAATCAGTGTAGTAATGTTTCATATTAATATCATTTTTAGAAATTTAATATACATATTCTTAATATTAACTTTTTCAGCCGTAATTTTAGTATTCTTATCCTCAAGCTTAGTGATATACTGTTTTAATATTTCAAATCCTAATGATATAGTCAATTACGATTCAAAATTTAAAAAAATTCACATGATTTTGACAACCCAAAGTTGGTCAAGAAAAATTTTTGGTCTATACTCTACAGTCTACATGCTTTTATAATTATTTTTCTTAATTTTTTTTTTCACAAGATACTTCTTATCACCAAAATTTATGTCATTTGAATTCTGTAATCAAAAAAGCTATATGAAAGTAAATTTGTAATCATTTTGTTTAATTGGCAAAATTTTTTTCCTATAATCAATTAGTCATATGATATATCAAATGAATCAGATTATTTGCAGAAAAGCTATTTTTCTCCTTAATATTCTTTTTTCACTATTTTTCTCTTCCTTACAGTTTTTCTTTTTTATGATGTTAATAACTTATCTTTTGTAACTCAAATTCTTACAAACATGAATATTGCAGTAATTGGATTTGAAGCATCTGAAGCACCTAAGCAGGTATTATTTTTTTGCCTTTGTTTTTATTTATTAGTTTATTTTCAATAATAGATATACTGATATGGTATATGAAAAACTAACAGACCAGGAAAACTTTAGAATTTCATAAGATATTTATATATATGATATTATAATATTTAACTATAAAACAATGAAAAATAAAATAATGGCTAACAATTATATCAGATTCTTTCACAAATAGAAGATGCAGTGAGGGGAAAACAGAATCTACCAGTAATCAAGATTTGCTTTTTGGATGGTAAACTTGATAACTTTAGTATACGCAGAGTAATACACTCATATTATAATGCTGAAATTGTCAATTATAATATTCTTTTTATCAAAGTAAGATTTATTTTACATATATATTTATATTTGAAATTCATTATTCTTAACTAATTTTTATATCAGTATGATGGATGGAATAAAAAGCAAATCCAACGCAAACTATGTAATTCATTTGAAAATTATAATAGAAATTGGTTTACAGAATCAAACGTAATTTGTGTGGTTGGAAATAATGAATGGAGACCTGATGTTGGTATTTGGTACCAATGGCCAACACCTGCAGAACGGAATATGCCTCTTGTGAATAATTGCATATCTCCTGACGTGTGGATAGAGGTTATTAACTTATTATATTAACTTTTACTTGTGTAATAATTAGTTTAACATATTTGAATTTTTGCAGGTCTTTTTCAATCAAGATCCAGATCATCAAAATGCATTAGATAAAATTGATTCAGTTCAGCAGGACTTGGATGGAATTCTTGATGTTGAATTTGTTGGAATTGCCCTATCCCATACAACAAATACTTTTCACATGAACCCATTTCCTGGAGCACCTACAGTGCTTGCATTTGGCCAGAATGCAAGACCTTTTTTTGCTCCTTATATCATTCACTGGAACAGAAACTACATTCCACAATATTATATAGTTGACTGGAATCATTATCTGGTATTGAGATGTGGTGCCACACTCAACTTTAATACCATACTTGATGTAATCTCTAGATAGAGTTCAGAAATTTTTATTTTGTATTCTTATAGTATATTGTTCTATTATGCAAATTGAACTTTCTGCACAAATGACGCATAATTAATATATAACAGATTACATGCCAGCAATACAGTGAAAAAAATGAGTAGCAAACATCTGCTAATTTAGGGGTACGTTTAAAGCGGAGAAGAATCACGTGATTTTTGTAAAATTTTTGGCCAGAATTATGGCATTAAGAAATTATGCATGTGATCAATAACAGGGATTTCACCTATCGAAAAAATTCTAAGTTCCTAAAATAGGAAAAATGGAAAATAAAGGTATGACGCAAAGGTGACAGATATATTCTATAATCACGTGATTCTGCTCCGCTTTAGACGTCCCTTAATTTAGTTAAAAAATCTGCGGATTATCTCATGATTTACAGATAAATAAAAAATCACATGCGCGTGAACAATTGTTTCCGCCGCCAAGAAAAAAGTTTTTATTAATACATGCAAAAATAAATACAAAGTTCGGGACTGCGTCTATGATACATGCCAATTTTTTTTCTATTCTATCCCTAAATTAATTTGATTTTCCCGCGATGTTACTCAATGACTTTACCCTTTTTACTCCACTTTGCGAAGCTTCCACCGGCTTCTATGCCTCCTTCAACAACCATAAAATATGACTTAAAAATTCTTCGACCATGTTCTGCATCCTATCACTTTTATACACTACGCTCACGAGTTCTGATAACTTAAACGATGGCTTTCCCCACCATCTAATGTGCATTCCATGAAGTACCAATCTCTTGCATCAGTAACGATCCCAAATACCTTATCTACATCTCGTTCATCATCTATCTCATTTTCTTTGCGCTTACGACCTGTCAAGGATGATTCCATTTGTACAGATGCCTGGGTGAACCCCTTCATAAAATCCTCTCTTTTGACTTCGATTAGGCCAAGGATCCTTCCAGTTGAATGACACTCTATAGCATAATCAAGATTTTCTTGCCCATTCTGGCCTTTGATAAGTTTTCTGATATGATTTTGAAATCCTCCTCATAGAATGAGACTCCACTAGCCAGATGGCAGTAAGAATAAATAGATTTTGTTACCTCATAACATGTCAAGTGGAGTAGTCTCTATACGAAGTTTCAGTTCAGTCATTAGGTTTTTAACCACGGTTTGAGATTTTTCATCGTTAATTCTACACAACCACATGAAAAAATAGGGTATACATTAATACTTGGACTTGGGTCATCATTAAGGCCATAAAGTTAACACACTTTTGGAAATGAACCAATCTGAGAAAGGTTTTGATAGCATCTTGATAATTACAGTAAACTTGAGATTTTTGTTTGACATGAATATGCAAGGATTTCATGGAGGTCTTGATCATTCAGAGGTGAATATTTGTCTCTATCATTCATGGAGTTGAGTTCCGCACCATCATTTTCAAGTGCAGGTAGTTAATATATCTTACGTATATATTTCTTGAGCCCTTTGAGAGATGCATGTTCGATATTTGCAGTCCATTTATCTGGCTTCCGTTTTTGGTGAACGATGACATCAAAGTCTGCATCCCTCAAATCATAGATTTTTGGGTGAAATTAGTACATGGATAGGTGAAAAAGATCTCAAAAAAATAAAAGTGAAGACTGTCTACCAAACTATTGTGAAATGGTATCAGAAATGAATAGATTTTTGAGGATGTAAAACATGTTAGCTTTTTTTGTAAACTTATTCATCAAAGATGCTCCTATGATGGCTATATAACCGGTCTTATCTTGATGAAGAGTGGCAATTCTTAACATCAAAATTGTGCAGTCGGTTATAAAATTGATGAAATCTAATTATGTCTATCAGACAGTGTTTGTCTCAGAGTTTGCTGGATTGGACTAGTTAAAGTCTGCTAGTCTAATAATGTGAAAAAGATTATACTACTCACTTATAAATGTCTTTTTTTTTGTAAAATAAATAAGCATGTGGATTAATACTCGACATCCCATTAATTGTTCCAATGGACTGGACCTGAACTAGAATAAACAGTCCAATGGACCGAAACAATTCATGTGACAACACTGGTATCAGACTTCTTTAAAAGCGGATCTTTTGCTGATTGAAGCGATAATGCTTTAAGTCAGTTTAAGCATCTTGATTAAAATCTAACCTAAATATTTATAACAAAAAACAAAAATTTTTTCATACTTACACGAACAATGTAAGATATAGACAAAACATGTTTAATATTGTTTAAATTCATGTCTCTTTTAATTAAGAAAATATATATATAGATTAGATAATTAGACATTTTAATATATATCAAACGTGTAAATTAAATTAAATTAAATAAAAATCATAAAAATCGGCATACAGTATACTTAAGTGTATTCTCAATAAGACGCACATATTCTGTAAAATAACAGCCTCTACTCTATATAAATGCACGCCAATGTGATATATGGTCTCCGATTTGTCTATGACTATACAGTATATTGAAAAGAAAATAGATTTTAGTTCAGTATATATAAAGAGGATATAGACTAACCGCGAATAAAATACTGTACGTATGGCTGATTCTTCGGACGAGAAATTGGTTTATAGAAAAAGCCGAGATTAATCAAATTCATTATAGGCTAAAAACCATGAACCAAGATGATTTATTTTATTAATGGAATAAAATCGAACATTTGTATCTTCAAAAATTTGTTAATCCTCCTCTTCATTTATCGTTTGTTAGAATAATACACAGTATATTAAATAGGTAATCTAGTATTAGATATGTAATGCCATATATGCGATTATGGAGTTAAACCATCAAGTCTATATCCCTCAGCTTCAATGAAATAGAAAATATATAAAATTTTAGCCACAACACTGTTACAATCCTTTCAATTATAGCAAGTAGAGTTCTAATCTCAATTCGGTTATGAGTTCTGATTGTACACTTTAATTAATTTAATACTTTTAATAATAAAAATGAGCGTCCATTACAGTAGTTTACCTCTTGAGAGTGCAAAAAAAATAAATAAATAAATAAAATAAAATAATGTTAATGACACCATATGGTAAAATATGAAAAAAAGAAGAAATTATACTAACTATACTAACAAATTGGACACATGCGAAGTTTCGGGCCTAGTTTTGGTTTCGGGATTTCGGTCGGTTTTAGATTTACTTTTTCAAGGAAAATAATTGAAAGTCGAAACAAATTGAAATCCTAACCGAAATATGAAATTCTGGTCGAAACCTTTATACGAATGTCAAAAAAAATTTAAGATAAAAAAGTAACCGATTTAATTAATAAATGACCTATTCAATGTAATTTTATGACAAAATATTTTTAATTTCGTATACGCGGTTATATATTTTTTCAAACTATAATTAAAAATTTATATTACTTTTAATGGTTGAATTTTATTGGATGATAAATATGATAAATGAATTAGTAATGAATTTGGGAATTTCTGTAGTTAACTGTTAACGTACTTTTCGTTGGTACAGAAGATAGATCTTCATAACAAAAATGGATTTCATTGAAAAAACAAGATTTATTGATATACTGTATAGATAATATCTAGATTATAAAAAAGTAATGAAAAAAGAATATTATAAAAATAAACATTAAATATTAAATGATATTATTTTTATGGATTAAAATGAAAGATGAAAAATGGGAAAAATAATTTTCTTTTTTTTCAGGAATAGTATATATTTTAAATGACCCATGACTTTTTTTTTTTGTTTGAAAAAAATATATATATATAATACAGTATGTGTTGTGAGTGTAAATAAAGAACGCGTTATTTAGATAACATAATTTATTTTACACAGATTACTATTAAAAATCACTTTCATATTATCGTTAAATATTAATCTCTTTTTACCTTCCTAAAATAGTTAATAAAATTAATAAATAAAATAAATAAATTCATCAAAAAAAGGAAAGCACAATGAAAATGAAATCTCATTATCGATAAATTTTTAACCGATTGTAACACTAACAAACTATTTTGATTAGTTAATATCCCAAGATCCGAGCATATGACAATAAATTTTATATATTGTTCTTATTAATTGGGAAGATTTTCGGGACATTTTTGATATATTACGATAACAACAAAACGTTACCTGATGATCTTTGTGAGAGCATAAAAATCTGTTAAAGTTAAAACGTTTAAGATGAAGTACAATTTCACATATAGAGAAATCAACAATATATAATAAAATTTCTTTCATTTTTTTATGACGATTTTTGTGAAAAAAATAGGACAAAAAAAATTATCAAATAAATCTTGTGATCATAACTCGAAAATGTATATATATATATATTACAAATATATTATAAGCAATATTATAGGTTCAATCAAAATATATTTTTCATGCACGTTTTTTATTTTTAATATCACAAAATTAATTTTTTTTTTTTTTTTATCAACAACAAATTATTCTTTATTTAGAAATTTAAATCAAAAATCAGATTTAGAAATTACAATAAAAATTCCCACATTATTAAAATTTATTGGTAAAAAGTCATATAATAATCCAGATATTAAGCCATTCGGCTTTTTATTCATGGCTTGTCTTTAATATAAAATTATGATTCATTCAAAACTACGGTTAGATTATGTAATCTAATAATACCATGTACTACTACCGTTTACAGGTCTCTTTGATTCAAACGACTATAGAAAAAAAAAATAATAAATAAATAAATTGGAAATGGATTCCAACAAAGAATTCCAATTTTTTATGGCTTATTCAAAAATAAAAAGTAAAAATAAAAAGAAAATAAAAATAAAATAAAAAACGAAATATCAAAATAACTTGACACGATTACACGCGTCCAAAAAAGGGAAATTTCAATGAAAGAATGACAATCAATTGAATTTCGACAAATTAATTATAAAAAAGATATTTTGGACAAAATTAAAGTAATCTCGAAAAAAAAAAGAATACAAATACGAAACTAAAAGGGGACTTTTTAATGAAATCCATAGCCGTTTCCTTTTTTAATAATACACATTTAGGGCTTAGATGTTAGTCATGCATATTCTGTATATAATGAAGTATTGATGATGAGATTATCGTTTCTAGAAAGATCTGATATGTTGGAAAAAATAATATTTAGGTTCTTTGAAAACAATGAAATGTATTGAATGTATGCATTTTAAGATGTTTCGCATCGCATCCATTTAGTTTTAAATTTTTATAAAGAATGTTGAATATAATGAATATGGCCTGATGTATACATACATATATATATAGTATAGTGAATTTGTCCTTTGTTATTTTATTTATCTAAGGAAAATTATCATTTAAAAAGGACCTTTTTGAAAGATTCAAAGATTAGAATTTATATAAGCTCATATATGGCTAATTTTTTTTTAAAGTTCAATTTGAGCGCTTCACAATTTTCCATTTTGGTGCTTTTTGATTTTTAAATATCACAAGAAAAAAATTTTTTTTTTAAATATCACATTATAATTATAAAAACATATATATATGTGTACGTTATCGAAAAATCATTTAATGAATGAAGGATGAAAATCATTTTTTTTTTTCGATAAAGTTTACTCGATATACTCAATATATTCGATTACTTTTTAGATAAACCATACCGAGAATTCACTTATTTTTTTATAAATATGAAAATCTTTCTAAATTCTCTCTTAATTTATGTAAAAAAAGGATTAGTTTTTGTTTCACGTTTAACAAATGCAACGATTAAAATAGAAGTATGGACTCTGGTATCATAAAGAAAATTTTCTTGTGTAATATTATCATCAAATAAAGTGACAAGTATGTATATTTATTTGTAACAAATTATATAATATAAAAATATTAAAAATGATTTGATTAATGTGTAAAAGAATGCTAAAAAGTAGAGTTAACGGTAATCGGAGTTACACCAAAACCTGACAAACCAATTATTTTAATGATTAACCATAATTGAATTTTACATTTTGGGTCAAGTATATATTTATTATTATTATTATTATATGAAAAAAAAATTTTTTTTTCGGAAATAACGGCTAAAAAATTAGGTTTAACGGAAAAGGGTTTTTTATATTTGCTGGCTGAAAGTTTATATATATATGCACTTAAATTTGATAATATTTTTTTGTCGAATCCAATTATCCTGAAATGTGATATGGTATGTATATGATATACATTATATACAATATTAAATTATTATATATGCTAATATAAATCCCTATATATTGAAATGATAGGTTGTTATAAAATATTTCTTAAAGAAGTAAAAATATCAGTCAGATATAATTTTGAACTTTTAAGAGAGTGACACGTGATAGCCAATCGAAGATTATTATATAATGTAATCCGACAATAATATAACAATAAAGTAATAGGTAGGCCAATCTCATTTATTTTTTTTTTTCAATGAAGGGAATAAAAAATTTTTTGTAAACTAAAATAATCACAAAAGGAATATCCGGATTAGAATCAAGTTTTTATATATATACACATAAAGTTTAAAAAAATGTAGTGTTATTTATTATAATTTCTTAAAAATAAACGGGATTCATTTAATGGAAACTACATTACATTTTTTTTTTGTGAAAATCGTTTAAAAAAAGAATATTTTTTTTTTTTCCCAAAGAAAAAGAAAAATTTTCAGATTCCTCGGTATTTGAAACAT
>QKYT01000049.1:0-28177 GCA_003550305.1 Glomus cerebriforme | reverse complement strand
TTTTTTTACAAAGGCGACGTTAATTATTTTCTTTTCTTCTTCTTTATATCTTTATACGTTTTTTTTTAAAAAAAAAACAAAAAAGTATATTTTTTTTCAATTGTTTTAAAACATCAAAGCTTCATTAAATGTTCTTTATTTGAGAATATTTGTTTCTTTTATTTATTTATTTAATTATTTTTTTTTTTAAAAAAAAAAGAATATTTCGATATCTCGAGCAATAAAAATATAAAAAATCATAAATATAAAACTTTGTCATCAATTTTATTTTTTTTCTCCCCCTTTTTTCTACTTTTTTTTTCCTGATAAAATAAACTAAAAAATAAAATTGAAAAAATAAAAATAAAAAATATGAGCAATAAAGCTAGTATAGCAAATTTATTAAACGATAATAATCATATTACTTCTACATCATCATCATCATCATCACCATCATCATCACCATTATCATCATCATCATACGAATTTCCAAATACTACAAATTCAAATGAAAAAAACCTCATTCCTTCCCGATTTACAACTACAAATACTGAAAAATCATCATCATCAAAAACAATAACAACAACATCATCATCATCATCATTATTATCACAACCACAACATCATCCTTCCAATCCTTCCAATCCTTCTAATAATAATAATAATAATATTACTACCACTACAACGACCACAACAGCTACTACATTAATGAACTATCCAAATTTACCTCGACAATCGGATACAACAATTATTAATGGCGTACAAATTGTTACAAATGGTGATCTACCATTTAACCCCACTGTATGTATCACTAATTTTGTTTGCCTTTTTTACCTTTTTTAATTTATCTTAAATTAAAAATGTTTTTTGATTTTTTTGTTCTCTTTATTTATTAATAATAATTATTATTTATTTTATTATTAATTTTTTTTTTTCTCCCTCCCTTCATCTCCCCTTTCTTTTTTTTTTTTTTTTTTTTTTTTTTTTTTTTTTTTCTTTTTTTTTTTTTTTTTTTTTTTTTTTTTTTTTTATTTATTATTTATTTTTAGTTCCCTCAACAATTTACTGGTAATTGGTTATCCCCTTTACACCCACTTTACACATACGACCCTCCTCCAGAAATGTATAGAAAATCTAAAAGAAAATCTTACAAGAAAAATAATAATAATAATAATAATGATTTCGATGATTCCAATCTTTCCACAGAAAATGCTCCTTCAATACGTGCTAAACGTAATTATACGAAAAAACCTCTTGATAGATTAAAAAGACCAAGGAATGGTTATATGATTTATATGAATGAAGTTTATGAAGATGTTAAACGTAAAAATCCTCATTTAAAATTTGGAGAATTAAGTTCTTTAATTGGTGTTAAATGGAAAGAAATGTCCAAAGTTGAACAAATGGTATTTACAATTTTTTAAAAAAATAAATTAATTATATATATAATATAATATATTAAAAAAATTTTTTTTTTTTTTTTTTTTAGCCATATCATCAAAAACATGAAGAAGAAAAGGCTGCTTATGAAAGTGCAAAATTGGCTATGTCAAGAACAAATTTACAAATTGTTGAAGAAACGATCGATATCGAACAACAAGTTAAGGCCGCCGAATTAAAAGCTCAATCAAAAATTAAACAACAACAAAATAATAATTCAAATAGTAAACGTTCTTCTTCAAATGTCGTAAATGTCGTTGAACATTCTTCAATTGAATCAGATCGACAAAAATCTGTTAATACTCAACAACAACAACAACAACAACAACATTCTGAACAACTTAGATATTCTTCTCAAAGTTCTTCTAAACCTAAAGAAAATAATAAATTTAATAATAGTTCTTCTAATCATGATACAAATAATTTTGTTATACCACAAAATGTTGAACCACCTGAAACTATTTCGACTTATATAATTACGGATAGATCAAAAACAAATAAATTAAGACATGGTATTCCAATTACACCTACTTCACCTGATTTTGGAGATGCATCTAATTTATCACAAGAAAATGTGACGAGGCGGAGAACTACTTTTATTCCACCTTCACGTGATTCTAAGAGAGAAGAATATTTCAAAAAACATTTTCCGGATTTAAAAGAATCTATTTCAAATCTTAAAATTGAACAAGAATCTAATGATTGTGAAGCTGATACAAGTAATGAATTACTTAACGGACTTGATACTATAAAATCTGAATCTGATGAGAAAAGGTTGAACGATGCCAAGAGTAAGGGGAATCAGTTAAATACATCATCATCATCATTTTCTATTAAAACCGAAGATATGACGGATAAGGAACCTTTAACAGATTTTGAGGATGATGAAGAAGAACAAATCGACCAGTTACAACCAAGTGATCGATCTGATTCAGAGATGGAAGGTATTGAACCATTATCTTCTACTAGTACTAGTAAATCACCTATGGAATTAGAAAGTCAAACTGACGATTCAATGTCAATAGATACTTCAAATATTTGGCATGTGCCAATTGAAGGAACAACAGTTTCTCCTGGGTTAACCCCGCACAGGAAAAGAAAAATTATTATAGTCGAAGATTCTGATGATGATAGTTCTAATATCAAACGTTCAAAATAAACGTATTAGTAAAAAAAAAAAGATTAAGGAGTTTAATTGGGAAGGAATTATTAGAGTATTTATTTATTAAATTTTATTTAAAAAAAAACTTCATTTAAAAAATCAACAACTTTTTTTTTTATTTTTAGAACATTTTCAACTAAAAATGGTTTTTGTGTCTTAATTATAATAAAAAAGCTTAGACATTTTCTTTTTTTATTTTTTATTTTCATACTTTTTATGTATTTTTTTTTTGAATCACAACAAAAAAAAATTAGTATATATATATATATATAGATATTTTCTTTTTTTTTTAAAAAAAAACAACAGCAATAATGCATTATACATAACTTTTTTTAAAAAAAAAAAACACCAATAATGCATTATACATAACTTTTTAAAAAAAACAAATTAAATTATTATTATTGTTCAAATGCATTTTTAAATAAAAAAAATTCGAAAAATTATATATTTTTTTTTTAAAAAAAAGATTTTAAATCATTGTTTAAATTATTTATAATTTTGATGATTCTTTTTATTAATTAATATTAAGTAATCATATAATGTTATACATGGAAATATGCACAAATTTTTTTTAAAAAAATTAATTTAACTATATCTAGACATTTAAATTTTACATTATAATTTATAATTTATAATTCCGGTCAACTTTAACTCAACTAATTATTGTTATATTATGAGATTGACGCAGTAACAAAAGTAGTCAAAAGCTTTAATCATGCAGATCTAATCTACTATAATGTAAAAAAAATATTGTATGTCAGTAATGAAAATCGATCAATTAAAAATAAAATTGTATAAAATTGTTTCAGAATTGTTTCAGAAATTTGTTTCTAATATAAAACCATCACTCGAATCGTCTAAATAGTGTCTAAATATGGGGTCAAACATACTTAATATGCCGATTTTCAGAATTTTAGACTCCTCGTACATAAGTTTGTGTAATTTAGTAGGTAAATATATGGAGAATTAAAATTCAATTTGGAAAAGATCATTATAAAATAAAATATACATAGTGTAAGTTATTGTAATTGTATTGTTTATAAATATGCAAAATCTTTCTCATATGTATCTTTCATTGGTTTGATATTAAAAGAACAATATAATGAATATTGATCTAACCCAATTTGAATTTTATGTTGTGCAATAAAAATTTTAATATATATATATGTAACAAGTTATGTTTTTAAACGGATTCTCCGACTTTTTAATAAAATAATAAATTCCGGAAATTCCAACCGAACCCGATAATTCAGATAAACCTGTTTATGTAGATGCTAAAGATGAACGTGAATAATCAATTATTTTGGAATTTTTTTTTTTTGTTTTTGATATGAGAAAAAAAAAGGAAAGATAATGTGTTAGATCATATTTTTTTTTTTTTACACTTTATTATGGCTGGTTTTATCCTATACAGAATATATAATTATCCGATTATAATTATCCGATTACCGAAAATTACAGGATAAATTGTCCGATAATCGTCTTATAATCTATAATCATAATCATCTAGTAATCACATTTGACTGGTGATTATAGAATTCTGAAAACAGCGATGAACAAATGAAATATTTATTATCTATGAAAAAAGTGATATTTTTATTCTTGTATACAAACTTCAATATATATATATATAGAAACTTTCCTATCTTTTTTTGATTGTTATAAACAAAGAAAAAAAAAAGATATTTATAAGTTTTGATAAAAATTTTCGTAAATAATTCAAATTAAAATTGCGACTACAATTTTAAAAAAATTAACAAATAAAATAAGATTAGTAATGTCACGTTTTACCACGCGTTAAAACAACTTTGCTGATGATTTCATAGGTTTCCTTTTTAAGTGGTATTTTGATCAATCCTAACCAAATTTGAATTCAATAATAAACTTGATGCTTTTTTTACAATATAAGTAGTAGTTAAAATATATGTATTATTATGCGAAATAACAATATAAAAATCTCCTATCTTGGAATATAAGTATGCTTATCCTTCTTATTTTGATCAAGTAAATAAGAAATCAATATTTTCTTTAGGGTAAAAAATATATATTTTTTAGAATTCTGTTATTTTTCGCTTTAATCTCTCGCGATCGTTATTGCTCTTATTTCTTCTCTTTTTTTTTTTTTAGTTGTGAAGATTAAAAAATAAAAAAATATTATTGAATTAAAATATAAAAATTTTTTCTTTTGCTCATAAAATTAGTACATCCCGACACCCGACAAGATCTTTTCCGACAGAATTTTTTGACCAACATTAGCCTTAATTTTGGCCAAAATTGTCTGGTCGGGAAAATGAAGTCGGAAAAATCGTCCGACAACGTAAATATACCGGTACTTTTTTTTTTAAAAGGTGTTCGATCTTGTAATTTTTGGGTGGCATTACAGCATTAAGAAATTAACTATGTGACAAATAATAGGCGACAAATAGGATTTTAATTGCACGTCTGAAATGTGTGCCATTTTATGTATAAAGTGGTGATCACTACCATGATTTGATGGTCGGGCTGGTGTGTGATAAATAGTGACAATCATTTCCATATAGCACACTATGTAGTATGTCACGTGATAAAACACCGGCTAAAGCAGTGTTGGCCAAAAAAATCTTTGGCCGCGGTCAAATGCCAATACTGATCTAAAGTAGACTTTTTTGATGAAAAAGACAAGCGTGTAAAAAAACATACCAGATACCACTTTTATTTCTTAAATTATAATAATTATAATAACTGGTATTTAGAATTCCTTAAAAAAAAAAAAATTTAAATCTTAAATATACTATTGGTTATTTTGCAAAAATATTGACTGGACATTAAAGTATAAAATAATTTTTATTTAAGATAGTCTGGTCAAATCTGGTATTTTTATTTAATATAGAACGTAACCAAAAATAAAATATTTAAAACAATTAAAATTATAAAGCACGATTCTTGATATGTGTTAAATAAAAAAAAAAAATAGGAATTTACAAGGATAATGGGAAATTAAAAGATACATTTTGCAAATTTAGAATAAAGACCATTATTGTACCAACCATTCAAACCGTTCTTAAATAATTTCGTAATGGTTGAAATCTGCTCAATTCATATGTTCACGATAGAAGTAAATATTATTGACCATGACGTGGTCTTTCACTAATCACTACAGATTGTTAAAAAAAATTGGATTAAAAGGTAAAATTAAAAAATCAGGACGTTTATAAAAATCCTGAATCTGCGATGAGAATTTAAAGATCCTGTTTCCAATGGCTTTCTTTGGGTCCATTAACAAATAAATCCAAAAATAATATCACGTAACTTTGAATAATATAACGGATGACGGATTCTATCTTTTTTTTTTTTTGAATACTTTGGACTAACGTTAGAAATTGGGCGTTTTCACAAAAATGTAATCGAAATTGAGATTGATATTTCATATTTGATATAGATCTTAATATCAGACGCTCTTATTTCTGTAAATAATTTTTACCAACATGATCTGTTTTACTGATACCAAAGTTATCTCTTTTCCATTTAATTGTCAAGTATTGGAGGTAGATATGTAATATTTGAGCCTTTTTATCCTAACCATATAAAAACAATTTTTAAAGACCACGGTTTTGCCGGTATCAATCAGTCATGTGTCACGTAATTATTTCTTCAATGGTAAGATTCTGAATTTATTAATTGCGCTACACGGATACTTTTTCTACACTTCTACTACGAATCGAAAATAATACTAAATCTAGTTAAAGATATTTTTATATACTCCCTATTTTTTCAATGGATAATAAAAGTTTTTTTTTATAAAATTTATCTCGCTGACTGTGGTTTAAAATCTCTAAGCTAAATTCAACTGCAATCTCAAGTATGTTTTTTTATATGATAAACCCAGTCATAAAAACTTGCAAAATATCTCAATCCCATTTAATAGTTAAGAATACCGGTTCCAATGACATAAATCTGCCTTGTGATTTTAAATATAGGATACATTTTTTAATGCAACATTTTTATCGAACTTGCACCACCACTTATTAAAAAGTTACTGTACATGTACGACACTGGTTAGTCGACTTTTAGATGGATTATGATGATTATGATGATATTATTATGTATTAAAGATTTAACTCATTACCATTAATGGGGATAATAAAGTTCTCGGGTGATTTTTGGATTGTAGGACAGCATTATAATTTACATATTTGGTAAGTGTTACATAGATACATCTGAACTATAAAAATCTTTAAAATTTTCAAATTAATGTTGTCTGTTATATAAGATGGCTCGTTTACCAAAAAAAATATTTTACTTAGTAGCAGTATTACTGTTGTTACAAATATTTACGAGAATAGTGGTTGCAGGTATGTAATTATAAGTGAAATCTAAAAAATTTTTTTTCATTTCAGTAAACGATTTTCCTTTAATTTAGATGAGTTCGATGAGGAAGAACTAATCTCACAAGGACCAGAACCAGAACCTACTCTGGAAACGTTTAATGAGCCAGTTCAAGAACCAAAACCTCTTTATGTACCATGTTAGTATTTATTTCATTTCTCTTATATATTTGTCTTTTATATTTATTTATTATTTTACAACGTTAGCGCGACCAAAATTCGAGATACAAGATTTTTATCGAGAGATGTTCATGTTAGGATGTATTATTATATATTTGATTAATTATTTCATTGGCAAAGGAATTAATGAAAATATTGCAAAAAAATGGTAATATATTTATTTTATTAAAGTTTATACTTTTAATCAATCACTTCTCAATTAATTGAATTTTTATTTATTATTTTTATAGGATGGGAACTCATATTTCATTATTTAGAGATAATTTTGCACTTGTTGGGTTTGATAATAGTAAACCTCTTATGAGAGATGGTCCGGCAGACTATCTTTTCTATCTTAGCGGTCGTAGAAATTGTTATTTCGTTCATGGAAGAATTACGGTTGATTTTATAATGAATTTTTATTATTATAATTGATTTTTTTTTAAAAAAATTTAGAATCATTTTTATATATTTTTTTTTTTCAGCTCAAACCAAGACATAACTTGATTCAAATAATTACCAACATTATTATTTCTCAATTTAGTAGTAAAGTCATAGAAGATTCAGTGGTGAATAAAATTTTTTGTGTATCTTTCTACTTGAAAATATCTTATCACATTGATTTAATTTTTCTTATAACAATTCATATTTTAGACATTCCATGTTTATATGAATGAAGATTATGATGATTTTGTTTTCGCTATCACAAAGAAAGAACGTTCTAGGGAATTTCGAACGAGTCGATATGATTTGGTATGATTTAAATTTAATAAATTATTATATTTATTTCATTTTTTTAATATATTTATTTATATTTTATTAATATTATCATTTCTAGAGTGATTTTACCAAACAAGTCAATAATAATCTTCTTCCAGAAAGTTTTCATGTACAAACAGAATCTTCTGATATTACCGATACATTTCTCACCAAGCAAATTATCGAATTATTAAAAAGGTCAAAAGATTATTTAAATGCTTTTATCGTGACAGATCAACCACGGGTTAAACCAGAAAAGTATGTTTTTTATTCTTTAATTATAATAGGATATGCCCTTTTGACATATGATTCAATATTTGATTGCTAAACTATACCTATTTAAAATTTTTTAGAACTGTTGTAAAACAGCCAAAATTATTGACAGTTTTTTGTTCTATCCCTGAAGATCTATATAAACTTAATGATACTTTATCCGTTTCAGAACTCATTATGTACCTAATTGATTTCACTCCGTCCAATTGTTCATTCAGAGTAGAGGTAATGTAACAATATAACTTGAAAATATTTATTTATTTATGGGTCTAGATATTTATTAATTTTTTATAATAATAGACCAAGAATAAACTCAAAAAGAACAGAGAAGAAGCCGAAAAAGCAATAAATAAGGCTTTAGAAGCCGAGAGACAAGAAGTAATTAAATTTATATTTGGATTAATTATTAAATTGGTTATACATTAATATCAACTGTAACTTATACAATTTTTTTTTTTTTTTTTGTTTGTTTGATATTTAAGGCTATTCAACAGAAAAAAGCGGAAAAGAAACGTGCTGAAGCCGAACGTATTGCAAAATTATCACCTGAAGAACAACGAAAGGTAAGAATGATTAATTATGCATTTGTTTATCAGAAAATCAGAGAATGAAAATCTTTTCTTTATTAATTATTAATTTAACATTTTTTAGCACGAAGAAAGAGAACGTAAACGAGAATTGAAAAAGAAACAAAAGAAATTAATTAAAAAAGCATAAACAATCATCCTGTTGATACTGATGTGCATGTTACACGGGTCGCTGAAAGTCAGCTGGATTTTTTTATTGTATAATTATAATTTATTGAAACATTTGGTTATCAGAATTTGATTAACAATGCGATAAGCGTAAAAAGGACAATTTAGTAGTAGTTTGGTAGTATTTCATGATAATGATTATTATTATTTAAAATTGATGACAAATATATTATCTAAGGTTTATTTAAATTATACAACTCTATAATGGGTTTCCAGTACGAGCACTTGTTGGAGTTAATGGTAATAATGCAGCAGCAACCATTCTACCTTCCTCAGCCAATACATTATATGTTGCTATAGCATTACTCTAATGAAATAATTAGAAAGAAATTTAGTAAAGTAATAGTATAATTAAATAAATATGATAATAATTAATTCACGGGAATTTTTTGATCCGTGAAATAATTATTTATGAGATGACTTACAGTATCTACTATTTCAGTCTGTATTCCTAAATCGTTAAGATATTGCTTAATATGTGATGGAATTGGAATAAATGATTTTCCAGTCCCAAATATCAATAATTCTATAAGAAAAAAAAAAAATGTTAAAAATAAAATAATTAATTAAAATAAATAAAAAATATTTGATCTTGCTCACCTGGTCTAGGTATTACAACTTCAAATAATTTTAAGAAATTAATAATCCAATTATCGAATACGCCGCCTTTTCCATCTTTAATCTGACCTAATCCTTGACCTTGCGGTACATCCCACATAAACAAATCACCATTCAATAAAATAATAGGTCCTTTTATTTCAACATCATTTGTAGTTATGAAACCATCCTTTGTTAATCTAGAAATCATTTTAGAGGAGTATATTGCAGAATCATCAAACATATTTTTAAATGCTGAAGACATTGGTGTTGGAATGATTGTATCAGATTTCGGAGGTGTTTCATAATTGAATTTTGAGGAAGATTTAGAATTTGAATTGTAAAAAGGTAAAGAGGTATGCAAAGAACAAAGAGGATATAAATAAGACGGACGAAAGAATAATGTTTTATGTTGAATAGATATAACTCGATTAATTGTTAATGCCTTTGGAAACCGGAAAACTAATTTATCTAATAAATTCATATTCTGAACGTATATAATGTAAGAGAGAAAAAGAAAATCTTGGTGTGACATTTGATAATCCAATCTGATTAGATGTAATGCAACATGATGTAAATTTTTTTTTGGTAAGTATAACCGAAAAATATATAAATAATAATATAAGGAAAACGCATAACTCCGTAATGAAGATGCGGAATTGAGCGTCTGATTCTTTGTTATTTTGAAGTCATGTGATGCATAATTAAAATTATCGACATTGTCTTGCATTTATATACATGTTATTATGAAATGTTTATTTTTTGCGAGACGTCGTCTGATCAATATAAAATTTTTTAATTGGTAAATTCATTATTTATACATTACGGGATAATTATGGGGTTATTTAGTTATTGATTTAGCAATCAGATTACGCCAAGACTTTTAGAAAGATTTTATTTTGTCATATTTGTAAAATTTGTCATTCCAACTCATTTATCAACTATTAATATTATTGTGGCTGTATATGAGAATGATTTACAAAATAAAAAAAATAAAACGGTTTAAATGATATTCCAGAAAATTATTAAAACGAAGAAAATTCTTCATATGAACGAAACTACTTATCTAGCAGGTTATAGCTTCTTTAATTCTCTTTCAGAACAATTAATAAAAAAGGGACTAATAATCATCGCTAAATACGGAATAGTCATGGGATCGAGGGGTTTTGGGGTTTAGAGGTTTACAGGTCAGAAGGACAACAAGCCAGTTAATCCCAATCCAATTGTCTTTAGTGGCTTTGTATTGTTAACTGTTATTTAGAATTTTCGAAAAAAAAACTTTAAATAAAATGAAAAATTTTTTTTTTAAATTTCTCCTTAAAAGATACAGATTGTTAATCACATGAAAAAAAAACCGATTGATCATTCCTCATATGATTTCGGTGATTTCGGTCAATTTATTTATTACATTTATAGATATTTTTAAAATAACACATACATACAAATACATATTTATATTTATATTTATTGAAAAGAAAAAAAAAAAGGCATTGGATTTTTAAATATAAAAGAAACGAAAAAAATTCTTTATTCTTTTTTTTTTTAAAAAAAAAAACTTTTTCTTAAAAATAAATATTTAATTTAATATTTCAAAAAAAAAAAATCGCATTAAAAACATAAAGTAAAATAATAAAAATAATTTTTTTATACAAAAACAAATGAATTTACGATCAGTAAAATTAACCTCGAGTTTTTTAGCAGCGCTTTTTATATCATCGGTATGCGGCACGCAATATCTTTTCTCTTCTTATAGCACAGCATTGGCAGAACGTTTGGATTTTAGTTCTGTTCAAATAAATACGATCGGAAGCGCTGCAAATTATGGTGTATATTTATGTAAACCACTTTTTGGTTATATCGCTGACAATTATGGAGGGAGGAGGTACAGTATATGCTGCCACCAGATTACGTAACCTCACGTGACTTAAATTATTTTAAAATATTGATATCATTTGTTATTAATAATAGGACGACATTTTTTGCCTCCTTTGCTATATTCATGGGTTACTTTTGTCTTGCGATGACATATAATGGAAATTTTTCTAATCGATCATTCTTACTATGTGCTTTGTACGTGTTCATAGCAGGAATGGCGTCATCTGCAGGTAAATCCTTGTGACACACGTTACTTCCATAGCATTGAATTCTTTTTCGTGTACACTTATATATATATGTATTTTTTAATTGCAGGTTTAGTATCAAGTCTTGTAACAATTGTAAGAATTAATTTTTTTTTTAAAGAAAATCTTTTTAAACAGGTTAAAATAAATATTTAACACTCGTGAAATTATCCTTTCTTTTTTTTTAGGCGAAAAATATTACATCATTTAGAGGAGTAGCATTTGGAGCTCCGATAGCGTTATTCGGATTATCAGCAGCAATATATTCAGAGATAGATTCGTTTTGGTTTAAAAATGATATGTATCATTTCTTCCTTTTTTTAGCTATAAGTTCGGGATTATGTATGTTTATTGGAAGTTGGTTGTTAGTTGTAGTGCCACCACCGAATAATCAAGATGAAATTGTTGTAGAAGAAGAAGGTTCTTCTTCTCATATCACTTCCAAAGTCAATACAAATGATAAATCTGAAACTACACCATTATTAATTAAAGAAGAAATTGATATTGGTGGATGGGACTTATTTCATAATAATGATGCTAGAGTATTAGCCATTTCAATGTTTTTTATGGCTGGTACAGGGTTAATGTATATTAACAATGTCGGAATGATAATTAAATTATTATATTTCGCTTCAGCTGCTCATCCTCATAAATTATCGGATTCTGTTTTATCACCTTCATCGCATATTCAAGAATTACAAAATACCCATGTATTTTATCTTTCAATTTTTTCTTGTTTAGGGAGATTTTCTGCGGGAATTATATCAGATTTAGCAAAATTATTATTTGGATTACCTAGATTATGGTTTTTTATACTTTCTGGTGTTTGGTTATTTTTGGCTCAATTGTTAATTTTATTTTACGCTGATGATTTGAATAAATTATTGCTCGTTACTATATTGGTCGGTTTTGGATTTGGTAATTTATACGCTATTGCTCCTACAATCGTTAGCGAATGGTTTGGTACAAAAAGATTCGGATTGAATTGGTAAGTTGTTAAAAAGATTTCTATATATATATATATAAATATAAAAACAAATGTTAATACTTAAATTTTGTTTTAATAATAATAATAATAGGGGAATGATTGCATGTGTAAGTATAATATTATATTATAAATTTTTTTCTTCTCTCATGCGTGCTAAGTTAATAACATCGAATCTTTCTACTTTATAGATTCCAGCATTCGGAGGACAATTATTTAATTTATTATTCGGTTATAATAATGATCAACATAATCATAGTCATTGTAAAGGACAAAATTGTTATAATTCAGTATTTTATATTAGCGCATTCGCTTGTTTATTTAGTATTTGCATCTCTTTAGGCTTATTACACATTAAAAATAGAAAATTTTAATATTTTAATTTAATACGAAAAAAAAACAAAGGTTTTTCGATAAAAGTAATATAACTAATTTATATAGTTATACGCATACATAGTTTTATAAATATACATAATATATATTACATTTTCTTATATATAAAAAATAAAAAAAAAAATATCAAAAAAAAAAAATAATAAACCCGTCTAAACTTTTTAACCTTATTTATCATAAATACTGTAATGATATCACAACCGTATAATCTAACCATGTGCTTAATCTTTCTTTATAATTTGAAATACTTCATAATCATCGATTTTGAAACTAGTTGTTTCAATTATTCTACTTCACATCCATTAAGAATACAAATGTTCCTAAATATTTGAAGGTCACGAACAAAACCATGAAGACGGTACTTAGAAACATATATTGCAATTTCGATATTTAAGACTCTACTTAATATAGTTGTTTGAATTTAAATTAGATTGAAATGAAAAAAATAAAATTATTATATCCTCCAATTATTTTATCCCTATCTCTCAATTTTATTACTACAAACGTAGCTCCTTTTTTATAGCATTTTAATTTTAATGTTTTCACTTTAAAATCATCTCTACTTCCACGTAAAAGCAAATTAAATTCATATGAAAGTTCTCTTAGAGAATGAGAAACTTTTTCTTCTTTTCTATCAATCCAATGAGCAATTTGATAAATATGTTCCATTTTAATAATTCTTGAATCTACACTCATTCTTGGTGGTAAAACCTTTGAACTTAATAAACTTTCTGGAGCAAGAAAATGTAAATTAATATCTTTTTCAAGGTTTTCTAGTAAAAGTGAAGATAATGGATGTATTTTATCATACTAATAATCATCCGGATAGATTCGAAAGAATCTAAATATGAGGAATAAATCGGTGAATCATAACCTCAATATCCTTATCTTTCCAAAGTAAAGTATCAGAATTAATAGTTGGATTCTTTGCAATAATCCAATTTAATAAATTATCCCAAATCTAACTTAAAATTATCATTTTGAATCATTCAAAGTAAAGAATCATCATTTAATCCTAAAAATAAATTAGAACCATTAGAATTGTTAAAAATTCTTGAAGCATTTTTACAAATAAACTCTTTGATATATTCAATATATTCGTTAATATGATAATTTAAAATAGTATTAAAAACATTAAACAATTTGATCATACTTTTCTCAGATAATTTTTGATAACATAAAGGGATAGGTTTTAAAACATATTCAAACAATTCATTAAGACCAATTTCATCTACTGTAATAAGTAATTCACTAAGATTTTCTAAAATAATTGTTGCATTTAAATCTATGGCTCCAATGTAAATATATTTTAAAATAATTCTAAAAAAACATCAGGTTTAATATTTGGTTTTTCAAATATAAATACATTTCCTTCTTTCTTTGCCAATTAGCAGCATTAAAATAAGTTGATCTAACTCGTAATATAGCAGAATGTGCTTTGAATTCTGAATCAGATCCTTTACCAATTTGAACAATTACATCATGATCATTATTTGCATTATTATAAAGTCTGTTCAAGTCCAGTAATAATGAACCTACTAATGAAAAGAAACTATCATTGCTTGATCTATCTTTTTTTCTGGTATCACATACTATATATAGTACGTAAGAGATGATATTAATAAAATAGATGATTCAAGAAGAAAAATTAATAATGATTCAAATAATTCTTATTTTGTAATTTTCAAAAGACAAAAGTTTATTTGTATAAAACATTATAAATTTAACTGAAACTTTAATAAATAAATAACAATATAATTTATTATATTGAATGTTACAAAATATATAATATAATAAATTTCATTTTCATAATTACATAATATGTAAAAAAAAAAAAAATTCTTTATACTAATACCTATTTACTTGTAATAATCCTAATCTTAAAAAGATTTTTTCTTTACAATTTGAAATACTTCATAATCTTCAACTGTAAAATTATCATTTTCAATAATTTTAGTTTCATACTCTGCACTACCAACTTTTTGATTATTTTTATTAAATATTCGAAGGTCATGATCACCAAAGCCATGATAATCATACATAGAATCATATATTGCATTTTCCTCATTTTTAACTCTACTTAATATAGTCGTTGTTGAATTTAAAGGTGAATGAAATGAAAAAATAAAACTATCATTTGTTTCAAGATATTTACTAGACCCACTCCAATTTATTGGATTATAACCTCCAATAATTTTATCATTTTCTTTCGGTTTAATTATCACAATTGTAGCTCCTTTATTATAACATTTCTCTTTAAAAGGTTCCACATCATAACCATCTTTACTTCCACGTAAAAGTAAAATAAATTCATATTTAAATTTTCTTGAAAAATAAGAAAATTTTCCTTGTTTTCTATCAATCCAATGAGCAATCTGATAAATATGTTCCATTTTAATAATTCTTGAATCTACATTCATTCTTGGTGGTAAAACTTTTGAACTTAATGAACTTTCTGGAAGGATAAAATGTAAATTAATATCTTTTTCCAGTTTTTCTGGTAATAAAGCAGATAATGGATGTATTTTATCATAATAATCATCTGAGGGAATTTGAAAGAATCTAATATGTGGAATAAATTGATAAATTGTTGATTTAATAACTTCAATTTCCTTATCTTTCCAAAGTGATGTATCAGAATTAATAGTTGGATTTTTTACAATAGCCCATTTTAATAAATTATTCCAAATTTCAATTTCTTCCATTTTAAAATAATCATTTTGAATAAGTGAAAGTAAAGCATCATTTTCTAATTCTGGAAATAAATTAAAATCATTAAAAAATTTTTTAGGATTATTACTAATTAATTCTTTAAAATATTCATAAAGAATCTTAAAAACTTCTTGATGACTTGAAAGAGTATTAAATAATTTAATCACATTTTTTTCAGGTAATTTATAATTTAATGTAATAATATGTTTTTGAATATAATCAATTAATTCTTCAAGATTAATCTCATCTGCTGCAACAAGTAATTCACCAAGATTGTATATAACGTTTGTATCAAAAGTTACGGTCCCAGTATAAATATATTTTAAAATAATCCTAAAAATATTTGGTTTAATATTTGGTTTTTTAAATGTAATAATATTTCCTTCCTTCTTCGCCCAATTAAATGATAAAGCAGCATTAAAATAAGTTGATCTCACTTGTAATATATTAGAATGCGCTTTAAAGTTTTCTAAATTAGATCCTTCACCAGCTTGAATATTCACATCATAATCATCTGCATCACTATAAAGTCGATTCAAGTCTCGCAATAATGAATTTGATAATGTTTCAGAAGACATAATTGTTGAAAAAAATTTTATTGTTAAAAAAAGGATAGTTTTTATGGAAAGACTAGAAAGAAGAGTAAAATGTCGTACATCACTTTCATATATATTTTTGATCATCAAACTGTGTTACAAATAATTAAGGGTACACAACCCGTTTTTTCATATTTATGATCCTAAAAACAGCATATTATTACGAATAAATGAATAATATCATTGAAAATATTGAAAATGAATATAACTAAAGATTTAACAATAAAATGTTCGTCGATTTATAGATATATGCTATATTTTTATTGATTACTGAAAGAAAATTTTCATTTTATAATTCCAAATTATCAGCAATCACGTCAAAGCAAATAATATAAATTCTGGTGAGGTGGTGACAATCATACACATTTTTTTTCGCAAAAAAACTAATTATTTTTGTTTCGCGAATTTATTTGTTAAGATTTGTACTGAATTGGGAGTTATATGAAAAATATTCTTTTATTTAATTATTATCATTATTATCTGTTGATTTTAAAATGGTATTTAGAAACATATAGACTGATAAAGTTATAAGTTGATTATATTGGGCTTGTTTATTTATTTATTTAAAATTTATATGCTTAAAAATAATTTATTGTGCCAATGGGAAATTGTGATTGGACCACGTAGCGCAGAATCAGCCAGTGATACAAATTGAATAGGCGCAGTGCGACATTTTATATTAGGATTTGTAATAAAATTTAACATGACCAATCATGGGCAATATTTGTCAACGTGAATGTAAACATTGAAGTTGGTCATTTTTTGACTTTATTTAGTATGAATTAATGATAATGCTTCTTTTGCCAATATGGTAAAATTAAAATATGTTGACTAATTTGTAATATATTAGAATGTGTTTTAAAGCGTTTTTATATTAAAATTCATAAAATTTTTATAAAATTTCAGAAGATATAATTTTAGTTTTTTTTTAAAATAAGTTTTATGCGGGGCTGTTCAAAAAAAAAAAAAAGAGGTTCTCAAGTACTAAAATAAGTAAATAACATATATATTATAAATACAGTATAAGCGTATTTATTTTTTATATAATACCAAATAAATGATAAAAAAAAAATACAGACTTTCCTAAATTAAACAATTCGCAAATTATTTTTTGAAAGAAAGGATTGTATTTTATTTCTCATTAATTTTGTATTGCGTACGTTTATTTTGTTAGTGGAATTATATTTCGCTACTTACTATTGTAAAATTTTACTAGAAATTGAATTAGTTGGAATTTTTTGAATTTGGACAGAATATAATTATAATTTAAATTATGGTTTAGTTTAATTTCTTTATGATTTGAAATTCTTCGTAATCTTCGATTTCAAACCATCTTTCAATAATTCTATTTTAATATCCTTTAAGAAGTGATATATAGTTGGATTTTTTTTTGATAACCTATTGTGATAAGGTATCTTAAATCTCATTATTAATGAGAATAAAGAATTATTATCTAATTCTAAAAATGAATTATAATTATTAAAAAATCTTACCACATTTTTACTATTAACAACCTCTTTGGAATATTAAATATATTCGTTAAACACATTATCAACATTTCTTGATATTAAAATTTAAAAGAATGTTAGAGAGATGTTTTTGAACATATTTAAATAATTCTTTAAGACCAATTTTCGTCTGTTGACCAATTTTTGTCACGCTGGTGGTATATATATTATTAACTAGTAACATGATGTTCAACTAACCCAAATATTTTGTTTTACAAAGTAACTTTAATTTCATATTTTGCACAACCAATTTTTTGAACAGAATTATATACTGCATTTTCCTCATTTTTAACTATTTAATATTATCGTTGATAATTTACTCTTAAAAGTATTTAATTGTTCGTTTAAATACTTTTAAATGGTATTTTTTTTTAATATCTGCGTCTTACAAAAATCGGATCACAAACATGATATCTATATTTCTGAGACTACATATATTCCTTTTCACATTAATTTCTATCTTCGAAGCTCTTTTAACTTTACCAAATTTAATATATGTCAACGTCAAAATCTCAGCTTACTGTAATTAGAGATTTTGATTAAAAAAAATAAATATCTTCTCATCCTGTAAAAATTAATAATTATCAGGTAAGAGCACATGAAGGAAACTTTATGAGAACAACTAATTGTTAATTGAATTTTGTTCTGGCTATAACGTAAGTTGATTTAAAAGTAAATATTGAATTTTTGGAGATTTCGATAGGTCTCCCGTCTCTTTGCTACTTAAAAGTATATTATTTAATCTTATTATAATTCAGTTAATTAGTTACTAAAAATTTAGCTCAACCTTCGTCCTTCTATCTAAATATTATTATTCTTATTGAAAATTCTGATATCATAATGAATTCTTCAAAACTTTAATCAATAGCTCAAGTAAATTTATAATATAAATTATGAAACACAATGCGCCATTCATCATTATTTGAAAATTCATATTTTTATGTATTGTGTTGATTTATGTTATGGTGGCTCAAAGTTTATGTTAGCCTTATCCTATAAATTTCTTTTTCGCATCTTGGTCATATGATAGCTCCTTGAATTGCATCTTCAAATTTATTCTTCATAGTATCGATATACTAAATTCAAATTCATTATTTAAATACAGTATAATAAGACGAGGATATTGCAAGCTCGATCAAATAAGCCAGGAAACTACTAAGTTATATGCATATGCTTGTATTTTTTGTGCCGATTGCCCATTTTCTGCATGATAAATAGTTAAAGTGATACGTAACCTTATAAATATCGTTAAATGTAAATATTGAAGATTCATTTGATTTCTTCCTTCAATAATCGTCCCGTCACTAATGACAATTTGGAATTTAGTTCCATACAGATTGGAACAAACCTTAATTCAATTCTTCGAATCTGGCACAAGTAACTGAAGTCGATGATATTTGCACTACCGCCCACAAGGCAGGACGTCTTGCTGCAGAAACAATCAAACCATCCTTTGTGGCTATGGCATTAAGAATCATTAAAGCTGCTGCAATTACGACATTATTAACTTGTGAAGTGAGGAAGCTACATGTTACCAGTATCATGAATATAATTTCTTCAGACACGAAATCCTCTTATAATTAATACAAATATATGCTTCCATTCTTTTTAATGACTTAGAATGATATAAATATTTACATTTGAAAAATTTAGCTTCTCCAACACCGAATTTCTCGAGTAATAATTTTTAAAGACTATTTTTGGATAAATATCAGATTGGCCGGATGTCATTAAAATTATGACAACAATTGAATGAGACGAAGCAACTTGAAATTTAACCGCTTCTACAATAAGAATTCTGTATCAATAAAAGTGATATATGATGGTGTCATACGATAATCCTAGTTATTGGCAATAATTTTCATTCTGGACTATAATTTAGAACTTATGAATGTTTTAATGTCGAAAGCGCATACAAACCAGTTACCGTCATGACATCATGTAAAATTTTTATATTTAATCTATTTTTTTTTTTTGGTTGTAAAGTTTATTTTTAATAACATGATCCAGCAGCAGTGGATACTGTGCAAATTGAATAAAAGAAGTATCGCAAAGACCATCTCCTTCGTCTTCTACTAAGGATAAAAGGCTCGGCCGTCGGCATATTATTGAAAAAAAATTTAATTAATTCAAAACTGCTCTCATTTTGTTCTAAATTTGTTGTGTGTTTTTCAATACTAACATAAATTTAATACTATTAGATAGTAATGAATTCAAAGAACGGTTAATTATCACTGGTATCTTATTATAAATGACATATTTTTAACCATATTTATATTATGATATAATTTTATATCTCAGAATTGAGAAAATTTCTAAAACTAAACATTCTTAAAGGTTACTCTTAAATAAAATAGCAAATCTTAGTTTATTTTTACTGTTTTTTTATAATTTGTAAGAATTCATAATCTTCTATTATGAAATCACGAGTTTCAATGATTCTATTTTCATAATCACTAAGAATACAATATTTATTAAATATATGAAGGCCAAAGCTATGACAATTGTATAGAGAATTACGTATTGCATGTTTCCTAATCTTGACTCTACTTAAGATAGTTGATGATTCATCATATTAGATTGAAATGAAAAAATAAAGCTTTCATCTGTTGAAAGAAATCCACTAGAATGACTCCAATTTAATGGATTATAACCTCAAATAATTTTATCATCATCATTTCAATTTAATTAATACAAGTGTAGCTCCCTTATCATAATACTTCTCTTTAAAAGATTTCACAGTAAAACCATCTTTACTTCCACGTAATAGCAAATTAAATTCATATTCAAATTCGTTTAAAGCAGAAATCTTTTCTTGTTTCCTATCAATCCAATGAGCAACCTGATAAATATGTTTCCTTTAATAATTCCTGAATTTATATTAATTCTTGGTGGTAAAACCTTTGAATTTACTGGGCTTCCCGGAACAAGAAAATATGAAAGAAAATTTCATCAAGTCCTTGTAGACAATGGATGTATTTTATAATAATAATCCTTTGAAGAAATTTGAAAAAATCTAATATGTGGAATAAATTGTTGAATTGTTTGCTTGATAATTTCAAAATCCACAACTTTTCAAAGTGATGTATCATAACTAACAGTTGGATTATGATTTAATGTAATAAAATATTTTTGAACATAATCAACTAATTCTTCAAGGTTAATCTCATCTGCTGCAATAAGTAACTCATCAAGATCATATGCAACGTTTGCATCAAAAGTTACGGTCCAAAAATATTAGGTTTAATATTTGGTTTGTTAAATGTAATAATATTTCCTTCTTTCTTCACCCAATTAAATGATAAAGCAGCATTAAAATAAGTTGATCTAATTCGCAATATATTAGAATGTGCTTAAAGTTTTCTGAATTAGATCTTTCGCCAACTTGAATATTCACATCATGATCATCTGCATTATTACAATAAAGCCAAGTCTTGTAATAATGAATTTGTTAATTCAGAAGACAACTTTAGCTTTTTTTTTTAAAAAAAAAAAATTAATATAGATAATCATTACGGGTAGACTAGTTTTTTTGATCAAATTTCTCTTAATCCGTTAATTTTGGCTAGATTCCAGGATAATTTGTTTGAGAATTAATTAGCATTCATTTTAAGTAATATAGTCAATATACTGCGATGGATTTTAATACAAACAACATGACAATTGAATATTTGATATAATACTTTAATGTTGTGATGGTTGCAATGTCGGAAATCAGAAACACCTGAATTAGATGCATTTTCTTGGCCGTATTACATCTATTATAATTTCATTATTTCTTCGAAATTACTAGTCGGTTGAAAAAAATAAATTAAATTACATCTTAAAAAAAATACGGTTTTTCTGAATATTATAATTTATATTGTGACTAATCTCAAATTATAAAGATTTATACTTTACATGCTGTATAATTAAACGTACATATGTTGAATTATTATATATCTACCAGTTTCAATAATTCTCTTTTCATATTGTTTAATGATATCTACTAGTACCATTTTTTAAAAAGACCATCTCTAGTTCCATGTAAAAGCAATGTTGAAATCTGCTTAAATAAGAACCATTTTTTTCGTTTCTTATTGATCAAATGATGAAAATGTTTATTTTGATTTATATTAATTGGGGAACTCTTGAATTTACTGAGCTTTCCGGTAAGAAAATATAAAGAAGATTTTCAAAGTCCTTGGGGTAAAAGTGCAGAAAGTAAACATATTTTATAATAATAATCCTTTGAAGAAATTTGAAAGAACCTGATATCATAAATAGTCATTTGCTTGATAACCTCGAATTCCTTAGCTTTCCAAAGTGATTAACAATTGGATTTCTTTCGATAGCCTACATTAATAAATTACCCCAAAACTCAATTTAAAGTAATCATTTTGAATACACTATTTTCTAATTCTGGCAGACTTCGACTACTTATGATTGAAATTATGAATTTACTGTGTCATATTACCTTGTCTTTTGCTTTGCAAGATCTGTTTTCTTTTCATGAAGTTTTTTTATATTAATAATCTTGTACACGAAATTAAAAAATCAATTTTTTTTTAGTAATTCAATTATATTTCTCTCCTATACGTTAATAGAAATTTGCAATAAAGATCTTTTTTTTTTAATGTTAATTTTTTTTGATCATTTCGCTGATTGCCAGAAAGAATACTTTGAGTCAATAAGAATGATTTTATGATTTGAAACATAAAACAATAATAGAAAAAAGTAAAAAGTCATACGAAACAGAAATGAGTCATAAAAATTACTTTTATAAAATCATCAAAAAAATTGTTCTTTTGACAGATCCAAATTTGCGACGCGTAAAATGAACTATGGCTCGTCATAATGTATACTTGAAGATTACTTTTTATTTATTATGTCATATGTCATAGTAACAGAACTTTGATAAATTAACATTATGTGTCATTTTTTAACACATACAGATGCTTAATATAAGGTGATATTTTGTCACAAAATGTCACACCCTTATATACTTTCATGCGTAATCATTACAGATACGAATAAATATATATTACGAATTCTTCAAACTCAGTAATTTCAAATAAAAAAAAACATATTATTTTAACTAAAAAAAGATGATGTCCAATAACCTTAGTGCGTGATAGTCCGATATGCATGTCTACTTCTAATAACAATGTTGTTGCATTTGAAAGGTTTTATAATAAAATCTCAAAAACTAACTCTTTCAATAATTTCAGACCGCTTTTTCACAAAAGAAATACAAGCTTCTTATGGGCTTTCAAACATCCTTTTACAAGGTGTTGCTGGTATTTCTAAAGATCTTAAAGTGATTTCAATTCTTTGTTTTTTATCGTTGGGTCTTTTGCAGAGCAGCATTATGCTATGCGTGGGCGAGGGTATAGCATGCTTACCTTATGGTAAGCCCATGTGTACCAGTTTCCCCTAACCCATCCTTATCCCTCTCTAGGTATGTATGAAGTGCCGTTCTGATCAAAAATCCGGCCTGCTGGGTAGTTATCCTGGATGCACCAAGTATTACCTGGGGTTTACTAATAAGTTACCAGTTCAATCCAAAGGTACCCGGATATATCTGGGGTAACTTGTCAAAAATCCCATGCACCCAGGATAACTGTCTGAGATTTTTGATTGGAACAATGCTTCATACCAACTTCTATCCTTATCCCTGACCCATTCTTATTTGTGCTTGCTGCAGTCCCACGGTAAAGCTGGTTGGTTGCGGAATGGCATGATGCTATGCGAAGAGAGGAGCATAGTAAGTCCAATGTTGGTAGGGCCGTTTTGTTTATATAGTGCTTTACTACAATAAGTATTTTTTTCATGATTTTGTTTTTTATTAGTCTTTATTTTTGAAAATTATTTGTTGATCACTAAAGTTAACTGTTAATTCATGACGCAGTGAAAAGATTTTTAATTCTTGTTTATCACCTATTGTAACTTACTTCAGACCGCGTTTCTTTATGCGAAGAACAAAATTTAACTCACAAATTACCAAACAGAAAGGTTAAAACATTAATATATTTATGACTTTATGTATCCTTTACTATTTTCCATTAATTGTTGCCTAATCCACTAGTTTAGATAAATATATGTGTTTTTTCATATTTAAAATTTTAGGCAAAATACAGCTAAAATTCTTGATAAACTTTTTTTAAAAAAATGATGACCAAATAGACATTTGTGACAAGAAATGCGAATTGAACTTGCCAACTTAAAAAATTAACACTTATTACGTCTTTTTTTCGCGTAAACACTTTTTTTATAAAATATATAATAATGATAGGTATTAATAGAAGTACCAACCATGTACAAAATCAAAATTGTATTCTAAATATTGTTTAACACATAAATATTTTAATTTATGATTCTGGCTTCACAGCAAAGATTAAGCGGTTTTTCTTTATTTATTATTATTTATATCTGAGGTACATAAAAAAAACAACTTTTGACAGCTTAATAATAAATATTGTATGAATTATCTAATTTATCTAATCGAGGGATGTGTTTGTTTATATTGCTTGTTGTCCAGATGCAGATAACCCGAAAACGTGCAATTGTTCAACATTTATTAATTTTCAGTTTTCCGATCAGAATCAATTCTATCAACATAGAGTAAGGAGCCTCCTCTCGGATTTCCTTGTCAAGTTCCTCATCATAATACTTATCGTTGGATTTCGGATGTTCATTAGCATGATCATTGAATAACTAGAAAATAATCGTAATGTTTTTTAAAAATGCTATAATATTATAATAATCCGAATCATCCAATATTATATCTATTTATAATTTCATTATTTGAAACCCATCTTTCTTTTCCAACTTGTTCCAATAATTCATCTATCTTTGGTCATCTGTTACCGTAATTCTCGCTTCTCCCATTTCTTTCCTTCTAAAATTTCCATTTCATTATTTTCATTCATTATCATGTGATATGCTCAATTTCATCATATACTTCTTTTATTCTTTGTAATCATTTTCTGCTTCAGATTCATCATTCTCAGTATAATTTCTACCCTTTTTCCTTTATATTCTAATTTAGTGTTTTTGTCTTAAAATTAATACTTCTTTTAGTTTTTGCTAAAAATTCAGTTTTCAACAACAATAACAATTCCTCATGCGAATCATTTACTTGCACTAATACAAATATCCATACGTTTGTTGTTAATTTCCTTATTTTTCCTAATAAGGCTTTCTTTCATTTGCCATTAAAAATCTTGCATTACTAGGTTCTTGTATTTCTAAATCTAACTCCCTTCGTAACTTATTTGATATTATATTTGTTACAGTGTCTAAGTCTATTATAGCTTCTACATAACTTCCTTCTATGTTTAACTTGCATCTTACTGCTACTGTCTACTGTTATTTATCTCATCCAAGTGTAGTTACTGTATTTCTCAGCCAATTCTTGATGACTAGAGAATCTCTAAGAATCTTTTGCTATTTTGGACTTAATTGTGCTATTGTAGCATATGCTGGTGTAGTCAAAATATCTTTCAAAATATTATATAATATTATTTGATCAATTTTATTAAATAGTTTCATAATTCGTTTAATCCTTACTCTTTCTTCATTAATATCCATTGTGCCATTGTTATTTTGTACCCTTACTCTTTTTGGTATTTTCTTTTCTTAACCCTATTATTATACCCTTTATTAGTATTTAATCCTGATCAAGTTGTTACATGTACAGATGTACTTCTTTATCTTCATAATTATCATAATTATATGTTGTAGCCCAAACGTACCATCTGGGTTAGTTTGGGACATGATCAAGTTTCGGATATAAGATTTTCTCAAGTTTGATTTGGAACATGGTAGAGCAACATATCCATATAATTTAATCTTTCAACTTTATTTTGACATGTACTAGCTGTAGCCTGCTGCTTCGTATCGGGTCAGATCACAGGTATTGAACAAATAATGAAGATACACATGACAATGATAAGCAAATCTTAAAAATGATAAAAAAATTGTGTTACAAATGCATACATGGACTCCCTCTTTACATAATAAAATATCTCATTGAATTTTTCAAAAAAAGAGTCTAAAAAGGTCATATTACAATATTATGCAAAGACTTCCTTATAGACCACATTCCTTGTCTGTCAATTCTGAGAATTCTTACAACCATTATCTATAAAAACTTTGATGTTCTGATATGAAGTAATTCTTGACAAAGCAACATACAGTTAGCCATGAGAAAAAACTGGTTATGGCAAATAAAGACCAACATGGCTTAAGGTTTAACCCTGAGATTTGTTAATAGTCATAGAAAAAGTCACATGGATGGGAAACTGACATCAATTCAAAATAAAAGGCAAGTTACTATCAGAAGGACTTAGTATCATTCAAGGGATAAAAACTATACATGAAACTGAAATTAAACCTCAAAAGTCAAAATATTTCAGTTTGGAGGCCTAAAAGTTAAAATTAAAGTCAAAATAGAATCATATCACATGATTTCATATAATTATAAAATAATATAAAACTTTAAACCATAATAACTTTATCAATATCAATACTATAAATATAAAATATATATCAGATGAATCCTTACATCAATACATTAAGACGAATCTAAAGGTATAAAGATCATCAAAATCCAATTACTGGATGCTGAGATAATAGATTTTGAAGTTTAATACTATTTATTTATTATAAAAATCACATGATATGATGTAATTTTGGCCATTTTGACTTTTGGAAAAGATAAGATTGATCTAGATTACTGATCTATATATATATACAGTATTCATCGGTAAATCAGTTCAATAAATCACAAAACTGATACCGATACTGAAATTACCAAAACTGATCAGTATATTTACCAAAGGATTCAGTTCAAGTCAAAATTATTTTGACCATTTTGACTATTTCAGAATAAAAATACCCTAATTTTAGGTTTATATATAATAAAAATATGACTTCCAACATGAGAGCCAGTGATAACTTTAGTCTCAATTATTTTGTTCTGAAGAATATAACAAATCAGTCTAGTTCTATTACATAGACCTAAAGGTGAATCCAAGTTTCATAAAAGTATAATTAGCACTTTCACCTTCAGCTTTAATTTACCAGCTGAAATTTTTAAGGAACTTAAAAATTTAGGTAAATATACCTGAGAATAAAATGTATTACCATCTTTAGATAAATCCATAGAATTAATACTGGGATAAATAGTAAAATCACCAGGTAATTAATTTAATACCAGCTCAGAAATCTTTTCAACATCAACATTTTTAAGAATCAAGATGGCTTTGCCAACTATATAATTTACATTCTCATAATTCTCAATCAAGCATGAATAAACAAAATTAATAAAGGCTAGTAAACCTTTTTTAGTTATCATTAAATCCAAAAATAGGTTTATACTATGATTTTCTGTATTAAAAATAATGGAATAATTACTATCACCAATATTTAAAAGAAATTCAGCAAATTCCTTTTGCTTTATATTCTCCTATGGATTATATACCATAAAATCGTGAAAATAAGCACCCCTTGAAAATAAGCACCCTGTCGATTTCCAACAGCACTTGTAAAAAATTAAAAATAAACACCCCCCATAAGCACCTTCCAAATTGCGCAACTACTGGTATTAATTTGTAATACGTTAAAAAAAGCCACTTTATTTTTTTATTAAAAAAAAATTTTTACCGGTGATTTTTTATTTAAAAATATTACTGGTATTAAANNTTTATTTTTAATTTTATAAGANANGGCTTTAAAGGGAATGGACTTTAGCTCTAAAACAGAAATATTGTAAGTACAAAGGGGNNACTTACATTTACTTAAAGAAATGAGTACTAATATTTCTTTTATAATTATTTTTGTAGAATTTTTAGGGTATAAACTGTAAAATAAAATAGTAGGTATGAGGGGAAAACTTTGGCATTTTGTTTAAGAAACTTCACTAATATTTCTTTTTTGTTTAATTTTTTGTAGAAAATACATTTTTATCAGTTTCACAATTTATGACTTGTGGCAGGTTAAGATTGCAACAATTTATTGAGAAATAAACTGTAAAAATTTTAATTGTTAATAATTTCGATACTATCATCTAATTCGTCTAAATTTTCTTTTTCAATTTCTGCAATTAATTTGTCAATTTCTTTATAAACCATATCATCTTTAGATCCATCTAACATATTTGAAATAGCACATTTTTTAAAAGAATTAAAAATAATTTGGTCAGAAATAGCATCCCATGAACATTTAACCCAACCACATACATCACTAATCCTTGCTCTTTTCAAGTTACCNGCTGCAGTTTCACCAGCGCCACCTTGACACATCCATTCATGCCATTCTTTTCGCATATTATCTTTGAAAGGCTTATTTATTGATACATCCAATGGTTGGCATATACTAGTTAATCCTGCAG
>QKYT01000489.1:51461-73093 GCA_003550305.1 Glomus cerebriforme | reverse complement strand
TGTAATTTTATCTATAAATTTAATTAATTAAATTGATAAAAAATTAACAAATTTTATAATTGTTATAAAATATAATATATACAGTACCTCGTTAACAAATACTTTCAGCGTTATTTTATCATTATTGAAAGTTTTTAAAGCGAAAATTTTATCAGTATTTTTCCATTTAGCACGAACGACACTTCCAAATGAACCATTTCCTATCGATTCTATATTTTTAAATCCTGAATATTCATAATAATTGAAGTATTCATTTGCGATTGATTTTTCTAACCAATCAATATAAAAATTTTCATCTTTTACTGTGTTGTTTGACATTTTTTTAGTTTCACAAAAATTTATTTTTTTTTTAAAAAAATTGAGAATTTGAATGACGACTATTATCATTATATAAATAAAGTTTGTTTAACGAGTCACTGAATAATTGTGCTACAATTAAATGTAACTTTAATCACATGATATTTGGTGTCATGTTCGATCAAGTGATTTTCATAGTACCCACGTGACAAATTGGTATGTGATAAATAAATTTAAAAAATAAGAAAAATTGGAAAACAGGGACGTGACATGGGTGCGACAAGTTTTAAGTAGTCACGTGATTGAACCCAGTATCTTGAAACATTTTATTGAATATTACTAAAATATCTTAAATTCCTATGCTTTCCGCAGTAACGTAAAATTTTCACAAAAACTGGCAGGATTTTCTCTGAAAAAGTCCACGAAAATACTCCCAGACCGTTTAATAGACTCCTGTAATAGGGGAAAGAACTACTCTAAACCAGTGTCACTTCGCACTATGTCTTTTTCACAAAATTCCCTTTCTCATTTCCGCTAATCACTTCCAGTGACCAAATCTGACCACGTGGTCACAACAAAATATACGAATCAAAACGCAGCAAAACTTTCCTATTTGAGTTAAACGATTCGCAATCAAGTTGTCATTTGAAGATCCATACCAACGTGTCTGTTACCCCAAAAACCTATTTTTCCAACTCCCATCAACTGAATAATAAATTCCAAATTAATAAACTCCTCACAAATTTTTTTACGATTCAAAGAGTCATCCCTCGCCGTATACAAAACAAATATTTTAATTTTATTAGAAAATCGCTTCTCCGTCGAATCACTTTTATTAGTAATAGAAGTAACACTGATAAAAGTAATCGTATCACCAAAACCTTTTTCAATTTCACTTACAAAAAATATCGATTTCATTTAGGACTTTACGTTCCTTGTAAATTTTCTTCCAATGATAGTTTATGCATGTTACCATCTCCCATTGTATTATCCAATCACCGTCAAGGATGTTCTTTACACCAAAAACACTTATTCAATAATCAAGAGCAACATAAAGTACCGTCCAGTCTCCCATACAAAGATGCTACACAAGCAGTTTTTCGTAAATCTCATAATCGGTCTATCACCAGTCATATATTACATATATTACACGAATTAACGTTAATGATAAACCCAAAAATCTCTCTGATGACCATTCCCCCATTATTTACTACAAACAATTTTCGGCTTACCGTACACATACTGTTCATGAACATGTTTACCAAAAGAAAACTTTATCTAAACAAAAAAAGAGACGCGATCGCATGTTACAAAGAATTCTAAAAGAAAATAACCTCCCTAAAGAGTCACGCCCTGATTATAAAACTTTATTTTCGTTAGCCAAAAAACATCATGTTCTTTTACACTATACCCAAAAAATTGACTTTAACACTAGGCACGTTAAACTTGCTCGTATTCGGTACAAAGATCCTACGTCATACCCACTCCCAAGATATTGGCAAAAAAGAAGATACCCGAGGATACGTCTTCACAAGAGGAACCAGAAGATATAGACTTATCGGATTCCTCACCTTTAGCATCTCAGGCTTTAATGGCCCGTTCCTTACACCCTCACAAAGGCGTTGTTTATTTTATAACAGATTGGCTAGATTTTGAACGATATTTACTCAAAATCCCTTTGATATACCCTCCTGATTTCCTTTCTACTATTGATCCATCTTTTCACAAAATACAAAATCGGTTGAGAACAGATCTTATTTCTAAATCACGTGATGATTATATTAATCAACGACTTCTATCACAATACCCTACTGATCTTGATATCCGTAGATTAATTATGTCTGTAGATACACTTACATTTTATCCACCTGATATTGATAATGAAGAGTTTGCCGATTCTTATAATTATACGATTAATACGGAAAATCAACGCTATACCCTTCGAGGCAACGCGTTTGCAGAAGACATAGACCATTTTTCAAGAGTTGGTTATCTTTACACCCGCCTTATCCTTTGTCGCCACGACCCCAAAAACGTTCATATTTCACAACTAGAGTCCCTTGTTTTCCCTCCTATCATTCATTCAATGTTATCTGCTTCCTTCGGTTATAATTTCCGTTTAAATTTCACAGCTTTCATTATTCAAGAAATAAATGTTAACAGGTCTAAAGAGCCGGAAGCTGACTATAATCATTTAAATTCAGATTATAATGGATTGATTTCCGTTCTTACTTATTTCCAAGATGATTTCCATGCAATACATTCGAACACGCCGTTAGACACGCTTTGCGGCAAAATTTCAGTGGAACGTTCCAAATTCATACAGTCATCGGCGTTACGTCCTTTATCGTTAAAAACAAGACGCAAAGCTCTTTCTCGAGGTCTCGACCGCGACAAGAAAACTCCAAAGGGTTTTTATCCCTCAACTTTTAACAGTTTTAAGAAAAGACCGGTTCCTAGTGCACCTTTTGAGTGCTCAGCTAAACGTTTACGCTTAGCAGTGTCGTTTTAAAAGAAGTTTTCTTTTGGCTTCTTTTAATTTAACAATTAAAAATAGGGTGGATCATTCCTCACATGACAGTGTTTACGTGAGATGGTGAATCGGGTTTACCCATTCACTAAAAGAACAACACGTTTGGGACATAGATCATTGGTTTTTACCTCCCCTCCCTGCCCTCTGTGAATGCAGTAGCTAACGCTAATTCTTTAAAGAATAGCAGCTGTCAGGTACGCTAGACATAGGTATAGAGTAGCTTTTATGTAGATAGCAGTTTTTCTGCGTCCATAATACTTTCCTGTACTTTTGCTGTATTTACTAAAAATAAAAATAAAATAAATATTACTAAAATATGTTTGAATTCTTATAATCAAACAATTATCAAATCGAAATCTTGGATAACTAAAAAGATTAAGATATTGACATTTCAGCATTTTAAAATTAAAATACAAAATTCCCACGAATTCAAATTATTACTTGTCATTTCGTCTGTGATAATAGTAATAGTGATGATAAAATTATGTTTATTCTCTTTTAAGAATAAGGACATAATTTTAAGAAAAATGTTTATTTTAAATCATCGATTATAAAAGACCGGCTTTTTTAGAATGTGACATTTTTAATCACAAATACTGTTAATATTCTGAAGAATTTTGTCAACTAATGAAAAGAAAAATGATAGGACTTTTACAAATTAAATCAGCTTAAATATTTTATTCGTCACATTTTATTTTTAATTTTGTAAACTTTTTATTTTATGGTGAAAGACCACTTTCTTTTGAAAAATATGATATTTCAGATATCGTTCAATCTTGGTTTTTGTAAGTGAACTTGGTCTTCAGGAATAAAATAAATGGGATGGTTGATTTAATTTATCAAACAAACTTTAAAACAATTCAATTTTTATAAACTTCAAAAATACTATGCTTAATTAATAACCAAAGGACCAGATAAGATATTTAAATATTAAAATTTTCTCCTCGATTACAAAAAATCTTTTTAGATCAATTTACAAATGATTCTATTTATTAGATTTTATAATGTAAATTCAGAAGAATTTTCAGTCAATTTATTAACTTAAAAAAAAATTTGGATTTATTAATTAGAAATTACAGACGAGACTAATATTTTAATTCAAATTATTACTCGTGATGNATTTACACCTAATGATTCCCTAAAGTAAAAAATAGATCATTTAGATCAGACTTTCATAAAAAAAAAATAATATCTAAAGCCACACATATTTTGATTCAGTAATAAAGAATATTAGGATTCTGTATTTAAATGAATATTAAGTCATCGAAAACTATAGTAGGATTGAGAATGGGACTTCTGTAAGAGAAAATAAAATATTTCAAATTATAAGAGATTTAATCGTTTTAAAATTAAAAATGTAGCATCAAATACATCAAATAGATTTTTTCTAAATTATTTTCATTAAAATTTAAAGCAATGTACAGTAAATATATACAGTATAAGATATTGATAACTAAACGATACGTATGTATATTTGTATGTATCCTTTTATGAAGTATTGAGTCTCCATACTAAAATATAGAAATTATGTAACCAGATTTATCAAAAATATAAATTAGTAAATTTCACTTAAATTCTGCAGTATAAGGACGGAAACTTATGGACACACAATAATTAAAATTAGCTGATTAAAATTCCTCTTTTTACCTAAATTATTTTAAGTTTTGCTTTGCAATTTAATATGAAAATTTCACATTTTTTTTATAAATATTTATCTATTTTAGAAATATTATTCAGAATTTGACCAAAATTTTGTTATGTCTGGAATTTTTTCAGTTAAAATTGTCAGTAATTTTTATATTCTATGTGAAAGAAATGAGGAAAAATGGTTTTACTGATTATCTATCTAAAAGATTGGGAATTTGTCCGGTTAATTTTGTACAATTTGTTCAAAATTTTTTTATCTGGAACTACTGAACAAATTCTGAACATAAAAAATTTCCGAATATTAGATTTGTGGACAATTTTCGGATATTTTTGTTGACATCTTTGGACATTTATTTTTATAGAGATGTTCCTTCAAATAAAACGCATGAATTCATATGAATTTATGACTATAAAAATAATTATATAATTTTAAGTCATAATAATATTTGAAATATTTATTATAAGACCAATCAGAGAATATTTCAAGTTACAGTCTCAAATAGACTTTTTTAGAATGCGATAAACTTTTAATTATAAATTTTTATGTAATTCTTTGGATGGATAATTATTTTTAATAAAAGATGTTCAAATAACCTTATTCCATATTGATAACAGTAACCTAAATTATTTAGTTCTACCAATCCTTTCTTTTAATATAATCTATTTGGTTATTAATTATATTTTTATAATTTGATCTAAATAATTATTATAGTATTTATCTCATATTTAGATATATTTATTTCTAATCCATCAAATTTTTCAATATGATTTTTGACATTACATGTACATATTCAAAATATTTAACGAAACTCGTTATCATTTATTACAATGAATATATTATACAGTGGCGATCAAAAGTAACGCATCACCTAAATGAAAATGTTTAAATAAAAATAACTTTTCATACAATGCTCACAAAATTATGCAAATAGGTGCATTTTATTCGTTAAAACAGAGAGAATTTTATCATANAAATTCATTTTATAACAAATTTATTATCATCAAAAAAAATGAGTTTTACATCAATTTCTGTGATGCGTTAATTATGATCNTTTTTGATGTTCATAAATAACATTAAATTACCNAACAATAAATGATTTAAAAATTAAATTAAATTACTCAAATTATTCTTCACCACCTAGTATAACCTCCTTTGGCCTTAATCACATCTTCAATTCGTTCTGGCATACTGTTTATTAATTTGGATAAAAATTCATTATCCATCTCTACCCATATTTTTTGAATTGCTTCCCAAAGTTGATCTTGACTATGAATCCGAGTCTCCAATTTTCTTAAACGCCTATCTATTTCATTCCAGAGGTGCTCAATGGGATTGAGATCAGGTGATTGTGGTGGCCACTCCAGTAAATTAATATCATTATCGTCAAANCACTGTTTTNTTAGGTTTGCAGTATGNTTTGGGTCGTTATCCTGTTGGAAAATGATATCATTCTTGTCCANTTCATGCCACTGGATTGTTCCTAAAAGGTCTTCCTCCAATATTTGTCAGTATAATTCCCATTCATGGTTCCATAAATGCGCACAATATTGCCAACGCCAAAAGAAGAAAAACATCCCCATACCATGATATTACCACTACCAAATTTGACTGTAGGTTTAACATGTTGGTTCCGAAGTTATTCTTCTGGCCGTTTCCAACAATATTGGCATCCATCTGAGCCAAAAATCATAAATTTGGACTCATCTGACCATATGACCTTTTTCCAGTCCTTAATTGTCCACTCCCTATATTTTCTTGCAAATTTTAAATGTTGAAACCAATGTTTTTTCTTTAGATAAGGTTTTTTGCACTTTATTCTGGAAGATAAACCATTCCTACGTAAAGTTCTTCTCACTGTACATGCGCTGACATCAATTTGTTTGTCAGTTTTTAATGTTTTTTGTATATCCACTGCAGTGGAACATTCTCCAGTTGTAATAAGCTGAACAATATTTCGTTCATTATGGCTAGTAAACATTCGTGAGCGACTTCTTCTAGGTAAATCTTTCACAGAACCAGTAGTTTTGAACTTTGCATTTAGTCTGGTAACAGCTGACTGGCTAACATTTTTGCAGAAAGCAACATTATGAGAGGAATAACCTTCTTGAAGGAGTGTACAAATTTGTGTTCGTTTTTCAAAGGACATACGACCCATTTTTAATTTATGAAAGTTCAAATAAGATAGACGAAAAAGTGGGTTAAAGCCCTATAAAAATAGTTAAAAAAAAATAATATATAAATTAACACTTGACAATTTCCATATATAGCAATTTTAGGTAAACAAAAACAATCAAAAGTAACGCATCACCATTTTTGGAAATATATGAGCAAATAAATTTATTTGTGTAATAACTTATAACTTAAATGACGTTATTGGATAACTCTAGTTTACTATTTTTAGATTTTTTTTGTTTCAGATGTCAATCATCTCTAGATCACGTGATGTTAATGGTTTTTGCTTTTTATTTCAGTGATGCGTTACTTTTGATCGCCACTGGATATTTCTTATGAACTCTTTCTCACTTTTCACAATTTATTAGAAATTCTGCAGCATTTTACGTAGAAAAATTATAACATATTAAATAAACAATTTATTATCAACACACTTCTACATTATGAGCTCGGTACATTCGAATAAAACTATCAACAGTACTACAAAAAGAGTTACTAGAAGCCAAAGTGCTTTGACAAACATAGAAAGTCCATCAAAAAATTCCAATAACACAAATATTGAAAACGAAAAAGAAATTGTAAACCAAACCTATGGAAACATAGAAAAACCCTCCTTAATGACAAATAACTCTTTACACCTTACAGAAACTACTTCAGAACCCCAACCTGTAATTACTAACACAGTTCCCATTATAGACAAAGACATAGTTATGGGTAATACTGAAGTCTTTGAAATTTCCTCGTCGTCTTCCCAAAAACTCCTCACACCAATTGCTACGCCACACGTCACACTTGACAAATCGATACACAATTCCAGAAAAGGGATACGTCTAAAGCAGAGCAGAATCACGTGATTTTTGTAAAATTTTTGGCCAGAATTATGGCATTAAGAAATTATGCATGTAACAAATAACAGGTGATAAATAGGATTTTACCTATCGAAAAAATTCTAAGTACCTAGAATACTTAAGAAAAATGGAAAATGAAGGTGTGATGCGGGAGTGACAGATATGTACTATTATCACGTGATTCTACTCCGCTTTAGATGTCCCCCAGAAAAGGAAAAAATTTTATCAGAAACTCAAACAACACCAATCAGAACTTCCAAAATGATTTCACTACATTGTACACTACGGCCTCGGCTGAAGATCAACAATCAATAATGAACAATGAAATAATCAATGTCAAATTTAATGACGCAAACCAAATTTTTACCTTATCAGATATGGAAGATATAGCTATAACTGATGATACAGATATGTATCTATCCTTTGCATTACTTCAAGACTTTCCATTTAATTCGCTATACGAACTAAAAACCTCAATTAAAAGACAATTCCTAAACACGTCATCATACATAGGAATTAAAGGAATCCAAAACTATTATGGTATCAAAATTATTAAAATCGCATTTAGTAAAGAAACTTATCGCAACAGCATCTATAACGTCTTTATAAACTCCTTAAAAGTAAAGTTTTACAACTACAAAAAACAATATACGAACCAAATTATTCTACCGCTGTTAGAAGATAAATACAACAAAACAATTAAAGTGGTAGACATCCCTCGCCATATTGACAACTCATTAGTCATCAAAACCATATCCAATCAAATAGGTCCTATCATAAACACTTCTGAACCTAAGTCACACAAATCACATTACACGAACAACCAACAACGAGTTTCTCCCTAACAAAAACAAAAAATTCCTTTCTTCAAACAATTAAAATTGGAATTTGAATCTCATACCTCTATTCAAAAAATCATAACAAACGAAATCTGGGCAGTTACCATTGAAAACTTCTGTCTAAGAATCTTACCCAATGAAATCAAAAGTATTGGTTACAAAGAAAAAACTTCCTACCAATACAAACTTACAGGACTCCCCATCAACAGTTCATTAAAATCCTTACAACCTCTATTAACCAAAATCAAAGCCCGTACATGCACTTTCGCTCTAACTGATAAAAGAAGGATTACCAAATCAGCCTACATTCACATAACAAGCAAAGACTTCATTTCCAAAAATCGTACCATACCTATTAATAATCACAATATTTACATCATAAACCCATCCATCAAACATTGTACCGTGTGCGGCTCACCAGCTCATGATTACAAATCATGCAACACTAACACCAACACCTACACTACCCACGCTACAGTTAAACCCAACAATAGATTAACCATAAATCAATTCAACCAAAAGTTCAAATCCCTCATACAAACACCCAATAGAATTAACAACTATGATAACAATCAAACTCAGAATGGACCTAAAAGATGTAACGGACCAAAAAGTACCACTTCTCAACAATCTCGATCTAATGCATTATCACAAGACAAAACACTCATCAAAAGATTACTCAAAGAAAATGCGGAACTTAAACAACTCCTCCATCAATCAATTCAAAAAATAGACTCATTGCAACAACTCAAAAATGATATTACAGAAATCAAAAAAGATATTTTAGATAACAAAGAAAAAATCGGCCAAGTAAACACCAAAACTGATATAGTTATCTCCTGCATAGAAGAACTCAACTAGAACATACTTTTTGTAAACACTAACAACCAACGCCAATCGCCATACAAAAGAAAGAAAGATTTCAAACAGCCTACTACTAACACCTTTTCTCATAATACCAATCAATTCAATCCCCAAATTGACTCATTTTCAGACATAGATAGCCTAAAAACTATGACTTCCTTAAACGAACCCACCACACAATGTCCCAGAAAACATACTCCTGAAAATATTCAATTAAACGTATCTAAACATCTTATCACAGACAACGAATCAGAAAATATGGAATCGATTAATTACAAAGAATCTTCTAATCCAGCGGAATCTTTTAACAATCCATCATATTCCAACAACCAGGCACAAACTTCAACCTCATCTTGGTATCTCAATCCACTCAAACAATGGACCCAATAAACTCTTATACACCACAAGAATATTATATTGACAACATCTATATTTTATAACTTTATATTACAAAACTTCAAAATCTATACTAACAACTATCTAAATTTACAAAATACTAACATTTTTTTAACATTGCTAACACAATACTTTTAAACTCAGTTTACACTCAAATTTTTATTTTTTTCTTTTCTTTTTCCTTTTTTATTTAAAACCTTCTTACAGAATGCAGCACAACAAAGATAACAACTTAGACAAACTTGCAACGTTACAACATATTAACAAATTTTATAACACCTCGTATGAGGATTTTTTCAAAATAAGAGCTATCAATATCAGACAAAAATTTAACAAAAGCCTTCCGAACATTCTTAACTTCTTCAAAAATGAAAATTATTCAATTTTAGGTCTTACCGAAACTGGTTTACATGGTAACCACCATAAATCTAACTTACACTTTATGCCAGATAATTGACAAAATCTGAATTACTTCATCTTTAATGACAACACTGGTATCAACAAAGGAACGGGATGCAGTTTAATTATTACTGCAAACTTACATAAACACGTACAAAAAATAGAAACATTCGAAGGCTGACTTTCAAGCTGCGACTTATATTTCAAACATAAACTTTGGATTAGAATTATAATCACATACCTACCAGCAAATAACGATGACACCAACAAAAACATGACAATCGAATGTCACAAAAAAATAGAATCTTTACTAATGCCTATCCATAAGAAAAACTTCAAACCTATATTATTAGGAGATTTCAATATAGATCTGGCAAATAGCAAACTCAAGATTGATAAACCCGCATCATGAAAACTTAATATTTTCACGATAATGAAATCACATAATTTGAAAGACGTTTTAAAACACCACAACAACAATCCTCAACATACTTTCACAAAAGGCCATGATCCTCCGACATTTCGATGATTAGATCTTATTTTTGCCCACGAATACATAATAGAACAAAGCTTATGTTCATCAAAGATAACTATCAACCCTATGTATTTTTTCACAGACCACAGATGTGTTCACTTTATTATTAAATCCTCAAGCCTCCTGAATAGAAAACTCTTCCACCAAAATGACAAAGTAGACCAGAATAACGAACCCGCTTACAACTACTCAGCTATGACAAGAAACAATTGGGCTAAATACAGTACTTCAACTGAAACCTTATGCAAAAACCTAAGCACATTACCACTAAAGATACCACCTTATCAACATCAATTACAAACATACATTAATGAACAATGGTCCATACTCAAACACATTATCAATAGATCTAAACAAGCAACAATACCAAAATTTGCTCAACACGATAGAGGCAATTCTAATCTACCACTTAACTTAAGACAACTTAACAATGACATTAGTGACATTACCACCATAACACAACAATTCCAAAGTAAATACATTAAACACACATTCAACCTATCTGTTAACGAACCATTCAATTTAGACAAATGGAAATCTTACTGGATCAATTGGTCAAAATACATTTTAACTCTTACAAAAATCATCAAATCCCAATTTTTCCCAATTTACCATCAACAATCACACCTGACAACTATAAAATTGTCAAAAACTCATTACTATCTATTACCTCAACTCTAAAAACACTAAGACAACAACTTAATGAGTCACATAATTTACAACAAATCACTAAATTTATCAACATTCGTAATGATGATATCAAGACCAATCAAAGGAAAATGATTAATTCCATTCTTAACTGCAAACCAAAAAAAATAATTTTAGACCGACTGTTAATTACCAATGAATATGGAGAACAAGACCTGACCATCGATCCAAATATTATAGAAGATAACGTTATACAACATTTTCAATATTTAGGTGCTACACCTAACTGAACCTTACCTAATTACGAATCAACTAATGACCTCCCAACACAATGGCAATATTTATATAATAAAAAACCATCTATTAAGGAAGACTGGTTCAACGACCTTCTAACACCGATCACAATACAAGAACTGAATAGAACTATTTCAACACTCCCAATTAATAAAGCAGGAGGCCTGTCTAGCATCAAATACGAAGACATCATACATTTAGATGATCATACCAAAAACTTTATTCTTGAATTATACAACATAATCATCACACATACAACGTATCTCACTGAATGGTCTGAAGCCCTACTGTTCCTGATCCCAAAACCCAAGGACTGGGAATGTGATATCAACAACACTCACCCCATAGTCCTTTTAGAAACATTTCGCAAATTATTAATAAAAATCCTAACTAACAGACTCAACACTGTTCTATCATCACATCTGATTCTCGAATCCAATAATCAGGCTGGTTTAACTGGTCGCTCTACATTAGAACCAATTATCAATATCAAACACATAATTGAACAACATAACATTAACAAAAAGACTCCGCTATGGATAGGTCTACAAGACCTATCAAAAGCCTATGATCGTGTTAACACCTCATTATTAAAACTAGCAATGCTACGTCTTCATATCCCCACTCATTTTACTAACCTCATTATCAAATTATTCAGCGATCGCCAAAATAGAGTTATATTATTCGAACATTTAAGTACCCCATACAAAGTAAACCAAGGTATCGACCAGGGTGAGGTTATATCACCCCTCCTCTGGATAATTTATTACGATCCCATGTTCACACTGATCAACAACCTTCCCAATCAACTGACAGTCTCAACTACCAAATATCGGGACATATTAAACCCTAACTCTTTTAAACCTTATCATATAAATTATCCGTTATCAGATATTTAGATGACACAACATGGTTTAGCAACTCCTTATCAGGTCTAGAAACATTATTCAATGAAGCCAACAAATTCTATGAATTTGCAAACATCAAAATCAACAAAGCAAAATACAAATTATTAACTAATGACTCAAATTTTCACAACACCTCACAACTCCTGAATATCAACAACTCTTTAACAGAAATCAAAATTGGATCTAAATTGATGACGGAATGTATTTTAGGCTTTAATATTAACGCTAACAATTTAAACAAAGGCACCATTGCTAAAGTTACCCAGACCATCAATTATAACACGTTGTTAGTATAGAACACTACTGCGCCAATTTACTGTGCCGTACTGTGCCACTCTATGATCATGATTTCCATGATCACGGTGATCTTAATGATAGTAGTGATATTAATGATCTTAGTGATAGTTAAGATAGTTAGGATAGTAAAGATCTTTATTATATTTATTATATTTATTATATTTATTATATTTATTATATTTATTATATTTATTATATTTATTATATTTATTATATTTATTATATTTATTATATTTATTATATTTATTATATTTATTATATTTATTATATTTATTATCATTTTATTATATTTTATTTTTGTATAAATATCCTGAGAATTTTATTAAGTTCTCTTCAGTTCTTGTAACTTCAATTGAATAATAAAATAACTTTTACCTATAAAAATCCTATACCGTTTATCAACTAAAGAGCGAACTGTACTCTATAAACATAAATTATTGTTACCTCTATCGTTATAAACTTAATTAATTTTACATTACAAATTTAAAGTTAAGATAAAGGAATCAAGAATACGATTAGACGTAACAACGTACTTTTTAAGAACCAAACAAATTTCTCACGATCACGTCTCTTATATAATCAACAAAATTATATTCCCAAAATTAAAATACTTACTAACATTCACATTCCTGTCATCTACAGAGATAACTAATCTCATGCGCCCCCTCAAACGAGTTTTTAAACACTGTCTAAAACTTCCTTCCACAACTCCAGATAACACTATTCATAATGATCTTTTTCCTTTAATCAACAATTTACACACTCTACAAATTATTTCCCATCTACCCATTTACAATTACATTCGCAACTGTTCTCATTTATCGCACATTGCTAGACAATTATTAACAAACTCACAGCTCAATTTATGGCTGCCATGGTGGCCCACTCTGCAACAACTTACCTCTATCAACGAAAAACAATACTTACCCTTTACCACATTTACAAAAGGCCTAATCTGATTTGCTCAAATGGGATTTTCCTTTACCCCTACGTTTGATACGGTTATAAGAGGAGGTATAAGACCTATCATAGAAGCAATTCCTTTCAACTGACATACCCTAAAAAGCTGAAAGAACCATTTAATAATGTTCGAAGACTAATTAGTTAACATTGACGGTATTTACGTCAAAGAATGGAAAGACATTAATGTTAACCCATATGACCGGACCAAAAAAATACCGGGGAGACAACCTTCCTGGTACCAAAACTATATAGATACCAAAACTATCAGACTTAATAAAAATTTATCCACTTCCATATCAATTAACAGATGTCATCTCCCATCTCACATACCCCTAAAATTTCATCATCGTATCACCATCAACCAAAAAATGAATGGTCAGCACACTGGCACGCTCCAACGTCGAATAACATTTTCGGAACAACTATTGAACAACATAATGATCCGTTTACATTTAGTATAACTTATATTAAACACTGGATTAACAATCCCCCTCCAACTTTTACATGATATGGCACTCCTAAAAAGTATCCTTCCATCCTTATACCTTGTACAGGATGTTCACTACACACACTATATCATAGAGACCTTTGACCTAAATGCGTCATAATGATACCAACTCTACACCTTCATCGCATTTATACGTATCGCAAAGATTACATTAACTCCCATATACCTAATATACCTTACAAAAAATTTATTATCTTATCATCCCCTATCCATACATTAAAAGTTTTAACGTACAACTTTTACATACACTCAACTGGTTTATCATCGCAAATTCTAGCTACACGAACCTCTTCCACGAATAATCAATCTCATAACTCCTCACCTAACTTTTCTTCATCACTTATCTCCAAATTACTAGTAGGCGATGTTGAGACTATCACTCGTCTCTCCATCATTTCATCATCCTTTTCCAATAAAACTGAATTCACCTTTTTCACGGTTGGTTCAGTCCTAAACATAGGCTCTCCATCATGCAAATCTGGCCTAGGTTGGCTGGAAACATCTAACTCGAACAGTATTACTTCATTCTGTGCTAAAATTTCACATCATGCTTCATCTATCAGAGCTGAAATCATGGCTATTTTTACTGCCCTCCTCACTACACCATCTAGTTCCCAAATAAATATTCACACGGACTCACAATGCAGTATATCAAGTTTTAATAAAATAACCAATCCCCTCACATCTCTCTGACGGTTATACAAGATTCCCAATTTTCTAATTTGGCAAGCTATCAAATATATTATTATGACAAACAACTTATCTGTTCACCTATTCAAAGTTAAAGCCCACTCGAATAATACATTTAATGACGCCGCTGACGCTCTTGCGAAAGAAGGGGCTCTACTCACGTTTGTGATTTACCTAAATTTCAACAACCTCTCACACAATTCTGCGACTTTGATTTGGAATAATATTGGCCCATTGGAACGGCCCGCCCGCAAATGGGCCTCCGACCTCTTCGCAGCTAAAGCATTCAACAACCTTATTAATTCCTCCAATGTTTCTCCTTTACTACAAAGATGTGCTTCAGTTAATATTGATTTTAACCTTACAAAATATTGGTTAAATTATAACCCATTTCATATGGCTACTTCTTCTATTTTAAGTTCCTATATTTCATACAAAATTAAATCCTTCACATTAACACTTCCCACTTGTGACCTCTTACAACATAATTTACTTTCAATTTACCCTAAATCCCCTATCCCTTGCCCCTCATGTAATTCTACATTAGATTCTAATGACTATATTATACTTTGCCCTGTATATTCTTCACATTTAATCAACGTTATCACCATACATGAATCGACTTTATCTCAATTCCTATTTGATAAACAACCCACCTCTAATTTCTTTTCAAGAATAACCATTGACCAATGGGTTTCTGAACTCCCATTTTTTCACAACACCCATATGTCCCCACTTCAGGATAACCTAGAGTTAATATTAGTCTCTCACCAATATATACCTCTGGCTTTCGATGACCGCTTCAGGAAAATTTTGCCAAAAAAGAAGCAAAGCACTTCCATGCTATTGGATTTTCTCCATTTTCTGTTATCAGATATTCACAAGGTGACCTGGTTAGCCCACTGTGATGCACATATAGAATGGGAAAAAAGCCTTAATATTACACATCAATCCAAACGCTCTCTTACTAAACGTAAACCTCGTGATGGGTTCCTGGGAAATGATCTCGTCCGCCTTTAACTTGCCTCCATCACCATCAAAGTTATCTTTCTTTGACCCAAATCTATGGCTTATCTGGGCCTCTTCAAATTTTTTGCACTCAGGATCTTGGTCAAATTACCGATCCTCATATTTGCTACACAACACTTTGAACAATGGTCATAATTTCATTTCTTCCCTTGATAAAAATATTCATTTTCACCCTTTAGTTTCAGACAATTTTATTTTATTGGTAGATAGCACGTAGGTTTTACCTATAATTTCTTTTCTTCTTTTTTTATATAGGCATAGACAGTTCACTAAGTTCGTATACATTCTTAGGGAGCTCAGTTACTCTTCCCAAGTAGTTTAAGTTTTATATAGTTTCTATTTTAATCCTCACTACTATCAATTTGTAACGATACTGTGCTTTCCTTAAAATAAAATAAAATAAAATAAAACTTTTGATCGCCACTGTAACTTTATTAGGAAATGGAAACCATTATGAGTCTGGAGCAAAAATTAGATGGGCGCGATATGCTATGATAAACAAAAAATTGTGGTACGATTTGGTTGGCTTAGATAGAGAAATGTCTGTGACAAATTTTTCATAATTTCGTAGAATTATAAAGAATTATAGTGCCCACTTTCTCTGGACAATAAATATTATGTGAAAATAATATTATGCAATTGATATAATGTATTAATTGATCGTTTCATGATTCATCATGTAGATGTAATATCACATGTTAATGTTAAGCCACTCTAATTAAAGTCCATTCAAACAATCTTTTATCAAGAGAAAATAATAAAAGAATAAAAATAAATGGATTAAAAATATTTAATGCTTCTTTTAACATTTTTCTTAAAGAAATCTTTATAAGAAACTGCAGAAGAAAAAAAGGAAATTAGAACAAGATTGTTTTTAAAAATAAAAATGATTAAAGAGAAAAGAATAAATTTAGAAAAACTAACTAAAAATTAAAAAAAAAACATTGAATATAACTATTCATACAACCCATAATATGACATATCTTAAATTAGATGCATGGGTTGTAACTATATTCGATGGTTGTAAAGAGTTTTTTTATTAATTTTTTTTTTTTGTCTTTAACAGAAAGTAAAATCAAAAAACTTTTTAATTGATCTGCAAATTCACTTGATGTGAAATTCCATGTATATTGATCAAATTAAAAAATATTAACAAAACAATTATGTTCTATAATTTACGATGAACTAAATAAATCAGTTGTAGTACAAACTCAACCATGTCCCAAATCAAACTTGGGAAAACCTTATATCTGAAACTTGACCATGTCCCAAACTAACCCAGTCTCAGATGGTTGAATTTTACTAGCTTGGTTTTGGATATGGTCAAATTTTGGACATAGGAAGTTTGATTTGGGAGAGCTTAGCGTTTAATTCTTTTAATGAATCAATAGATTGAGCATTTGGGATTTTTTTATATAGGGTGAGAATAATTCAAAAGCTCTTCAGCATAGATACAATATAAATGAGGCAATGCCTCATCAAAATAACACTGTTAAATGTGACTTTATTGATACAGAAAATAAATTATAATTTGATGATACATAGACTTGTGTTACAAAGTGAAATGGTGTTTCTATACTAATACTTACAGACCCATACCAGTTTTTCATTCATATAAACTATTTATACTAACACAATATCTCAACATTGGCTCTAATCCGATTTCATTCTTCCCCAACATCGATATTCTGAGTAGATAAAATGGTTGTCAGTTATGCATAAAACATGCAGAGTCAGAAATAAATTACCAGTATTGACTTTAGTAAAATAAGCACTGAGTTTCTTCCTTACAAATAACTGATAAAAATATATTTCATTCATACTTAATTGTGAAGTGTCTCGTCCGGACTTCAATAATTTTTTTCATCAACACTTCTTTCAAACTGCAATAGTTCAGTATGCTCGAAGAAAATAGAATGATGGAATAAGAAAAAAAGTGAAAATCATACATCACAGAACGTTACTGCACTTTATTAATTTATTTGGTAAATAAAAAAAGCCACATTGACTAGTCAATGATCACTTATAAGATGTTTGATCGATATCTTACTCGTATGACCTAAAAATTATATAACATTAATTCACCTTTTTTAATAAATACCAGAGAATCGCAATCTAATGAGTATAATAAATCATTTTCTCCATGTACTGATAAATTACTTTTTTTTTATTAATTTTTGTCATATTATTTGCTGTAATACATTCACAACAAGTTACCAAAAGTTTATCAAGAGTCTATATTCACGAGGTATTCAGAAAGGTATATAAAGTATATATACTGTACTTTAGACGGTCATAGTACTTCATTTCCTGCTCCTTTAAACAATTTTGTTTTTTTTTCAAATAATGAATATTGCAATGAAATGTTCAATATGGTAACCTGGGAGATTAAACAATCATCAGATATTTTAATGGGGTTTAAATTCTGTTTAAGAACAATAACAAGGTGTATTGGCTAACGACTACAGACTACGATAGATTTGCACGATTATTGACGAATTATTGAAAAGGCAAGATAAAAAACCAAAGTTACGTTATGGTCAGTCTTCCTAAAGAAACAGACATGAATAATGTTAGCGCACATGTATTCGAGGAGGTATATGCAAAATATCTCACTGAAAGAGTCAGAAACAATATGTTTATCAAAGTAAGTTTAATTCTTTAATTCTAGCCTACACGCCTATATACAGTATATCATTACTATTATTTTTAATAATTTAGTACGATGGGATCAATAAAGAAAGGATGTAACAAACTCATCAATCCAAATTGGACTGCAGAGACTAATGCGATATGTGTAGTTAAAGGGCTGAGTGTCAAGCCGACGTTGAAGTGTAGTTTATTAGTCTAACATTTGCGCAACACACTAACCAATGTCCACTGCCATGTCAGTATTGAGTTCTACTGAGAAAAATAGGAAAATTAAATGGTTTGACTTATCAGATCTGAATCCTTTAATTATTTTTTAGATATTATTAAAAATAATTATCCACTCAAAGTCTCAAATAATTACATAAAACATATAAGTAAACTTTATTAAACTAAACAATGCTTAAATAATTCTTCTTTAATAATAATTGGAAATTTTTTTTTCAAGAAATCATTCAAAGTGAAACATAAATATCAGATTATGAAAAAAAACCATATGAAAGCAGCATAGCAATTATTATTTTACACAGACATCAAAATCTTTGTTTAAGTCTCATTTTATAAATATAATAATATATCTGTATTGGCAATATCTATTTCCTTGTTTAACATTATTTCCTTTAGCAACCAAATACTTAATAGAATTCTTAAGCTTGTCAAATATTTTCCTTTCTTATTTTTCGTGCTTTTTTACTAAGTGTTGCCAAATTAATTGATGATTCAATTATAAATACACACATAACTGAAGACACATTGAACTTTGATTCTCAAGAACTTCAAATTTATAAATTTTTTTTTTCAACTACAATTTCTATATTGATAACTATTTGTGTACCTCCTGCTAATTTTAAACACTTTTTTTTTCTATTCCATATTGATAAAAGTAATCTTAAATTATTTAGTTTACTAATTCTTTCTTTTTAAAACAAACTATTTGGTTATTAATTACATCTTTAGAATTTTTACCTATTAATATTTCAAAATAACTTCCTATATTGATATTATTTATTTCATATTTACTCTTAATCAATCGAAACTTATAAAATAATATCCTTGTAATAATAAAATGATATTATAAATGTATTTTCAATCAAATTGTTATAGAATATACAAAAACTAATGGAGTATTTTTGCTTTATTGATTGGTGATAAAGGTGAAAATAATTTCATGTTAATACCTGGTTCTCCAGATCATTTTTAAATTTAAATGTTATATATTAGATTGTGTGGCATCAATAATTTAACTTTTTTTTTCACGTTTATATAATGGTGAGGTTGAATTTTAATCACATACATTTTATTTTTTATTATACTTGTGATAAAAAATAAATTCATTAATGTGACTAATGTGATGATTAGATGCATAACTTCGTAATTTTCATTCCCAAGAACTTCAAATATATAAATTTATAATTAAATGTTGAAACGATTTTTTGTACCAGAATTTTCCTTCTTGTTGATTTACACTATTTTGCTGTAAATAACATTCGAACACCTTAAATCATCTTTCTCTTCTCTATTCCATCCTAATAAAAACAACCTAAATTATTCAGTTCTGCTAATTCTTTCATTTTAACATAACAGATAATTTATTTGGTTATTAATTAGATCTATCTAATAATTCAAAATAACTTATTATTATAAATTATTGTGTGATGTGTTGAATAGATTTTAGTTTAAAAAATAGCTTATTTTTGAAATTTTGGAAATAACAAAATACGCAATAATATTAAGTATACGGAGCATGATAATTGATGATAAAGTTAATTTCATTTATTGAAAACCAAATGATGATATTAAATTATTTTTGAACTTTTTTTTTTCTTTGTATTCAAAAGATTCTTACATCCATTCTTGTAAATAATTATTACAATTCTCATTTTTATTATTCGACGATAAAAATCTTTCAAAATTTAATGAAATTTTTCAAGAGTTTTTGAATATTATTTAATAACATTTTCTAAAAGAAACTTCATATAAATAATTTAATACTGTACATTGATTTTTAAATATTATTTTTTATTAAAAAAAAAAATATCGGAAGCATAAATTCGTAGTTTTCATGTGGTAGCACGTAGCACCATTTAATATCGTTTGATTTTGATAATAACATACTTTTAGTTGCAATTAAGATAGATTATAATTTAAAATGATATATTATAATTCTCTGAAAATTAAATATTTTATAAATTAAAATTTTTATATTACCAAAATTACATCCGATATAAATATTAGTCGGTAATGGCTCTTATATAAAAATATTTCGAATTCATAATATTATAATTCTCTATGTTCACAAAGAATTGATGAAAATTATGTAAATTTAGTATTAAATTATTACATATTTTTCTGAAAATATTAAATATTTCTGTTAACTTCACATACATAATTTCATAAAAGTTATTTTTATTTATGTTTAAGACTTTCTATAATATTTTATAAATATTAATATACAAATTTGAAAAAGATTTTTTCTAAATAAACTTAAATAATAGTATAATAACATAATATGATTTTTAATTTTGATATCAAATTTTCTTTGGCTTCTTGGCATTCATTTTCTATTGCTTTTTTTATACCATTAATTTGCACTATTTAATTTTTTTCTACTCCCTTTCCTTGTTTATATAAAAATGCAAGTCTTTTTTGTGCATTATCATTTCCTTCTTCCATAGCTACTTTATATAAACTAAGCGCTTTTTCTTTTATTAACTTCAATTCCAATACCATTGGAATAATAATATTCAAATTGGAGTTGAGCATCTAAATCCCCTTTTTCTGCTAAATTTTTCATTATTTCAAATGCTTTTTTCTCATCTTTATCAACTCCTTTTCCAAGTTCATAACATTTACTTAAATTATATTGTGCATCATTATCTCCTTTTTCTGCAGCTATTTTGTATAATTCAAATGCTTTTGATTTATTAACTTCTGTTCCAATTCCTACTTCATAATAATATCCAAGTTGAAATTGAGCATCTAAATATTCTTTTTTAGCTAAATTTTTCATTAATTCAAATGCTTTCTTCTCATCTTTATCAACTCCTTTTCCAAGTTCATAACATTTACTTAAATTATATTGTGCATCATTATCTCCTTTTTCTGCAGCTATTTT